>JASAMY010001655.1:0-10000 GCA_030248085.1 Paralinhomoeus sp. GSCO2_6
GAGCGCGTGTTTTGTCCTACGCCCGAAACCTGCGCGAATTCCGAGTTTTGACTGAATTTACTATTTTCCGCACCGAGCGCAGGAGCGCAGGAGCGCACGAGCGCGGAGCGCGGAGCGTGTTTTGTCCTACGCCGAAATGACAATATAGCTGAGAGCGAATGAAAGCGTGAAATCCCGCTTCCCGGGCACGGGGTACGGTGCCCTGTGTTTTGAGAAAGCCGCTTACGACGCTCCCGCTCTAACTGAAAACACCTTTCAGGATTGACCAGCCTGGCAGTGCTTCATACGCAAAAATGATTAATCAGCTAATTGACTACGCTCTCGAGAATGCATTGTATCAGCAAAAATTACATCATTTGTTCCGTAATCCGTGCCCGGCGAACGCGATATACGTAAAAGTGTGAGTACATTACGACTAGAACTTCAAATAAGCCTTCCATAATAAAAACATTTTCTCACTACGAGCGTAAAATTATACGAGAGGTTACGGTAAAAATTTGCTCGCTTGCTTCTAATTAAGCCAGCAGACGCGGCAACGCTTCTGACGTCACCCGCAAGTAGCATCAAAAATTCAGTAAAATCGGTTTTAAGAGTTCGCTCCCCTTTTATCGCCGCCCGAAAACATTTGAGGGCGCTATTCCACTTTAGGCGTTCAGCAATAAAATCTGTATAAGACTGTTCCTTTTAGCAATGGCTGTTTTGGACAGGGGAACTGCCTCAAAAGCGAATGCCTCATTGTTTTCGCTCCACCTGCGCATACGACTACAACCATTCACTTTGATGCATCATCAGTCGATTGTAACGATTTGGGGGGTGGGGGTACCCAACGGTCACGGGCATGGGAGGGGGGCCATTTACACCATAGGATCAACGACGAGACATTCAATCACTAACCGTCGGTGAGTCGTTGTTTACTGCGTGTGTGCGACGACGAGCGTGTATCTCTTTTCTTTTACTGAACACAGACGACAAACTGACAGGCGCGTGTCTTCGAATTATCGGCGGACGCGCATCAGCTACTCTACTACGGTAGCATAGTATTAGAGTAGTCTTCCGCGGCAGTTGGGGGCGCGGCAGGCGCAGTCGATGCGGCGGCCGGCAACAGAGTCGATCTCGTAGTTGTAGTTCCAGCACAGCTCCTCGCCCGCCTCGATGTGCCGTCTACGCGCGCGAGCACACGCCTTCCATACGCTACTGTACACGCAACTCTATCGCGTGTATGCGGTGTGCATGCGCAATTTGGCTGCCCACGGAAAACGGCGAAATGTGGGTGTTATTGTGGACCACAAATGAAAAGGCCAGCAAACCAAAAAGCACTTCTCGCTCGTCTGGTGGGGGGGGGGAGGGGGTGGTGCTATTGCCACCCCCACAGTCAGCAAGTTTACCAAGTTTACTCCTCCCCAACCCGCCCCCCAGCATTTTCTGAGTTTTCAACCTGTCGATCATTATAAAAATTAGTGTATTTTCATCCTTTTCAGCGTTTCTTGTCCTAAACGCCACTTACACCCATTTTATCAAGGTACTTACCTATTTAACCCAATTTTGGTATACTAGAGGCGCGCGCGGCCTTCGGCCGCCATGTATACATTAAGGTACGAAGCAATTGATTTTGCATATGACGTCGAAGTGATGATAATGCGGGAGGATATGCGTAGCTATGTCTTTCACTTGTGTGGGCGAATGTTCCTTAGGACAGTTGTCAGCATTGAGGGACCCAAACTCCATGCTCCCCCTTTGTCCATGGGGGCGTGCACCCCGTTGACAAAAACTGGCCCAAATTCTGAGTTCCTCTTTTTATCGTGAGGTCGTGCACACCGTTGACAGAAACTGGCCCATATTCTGAGTTCCTCTTTTTATCATGAGGGCGTGCACCCCGTTGACAGAAACTGGCCCAAATTCTGAGTTCCTCTTTTTATCGTGAGGGCGTGCACCCTGTTGACAGAAATTGGCCCAAGTTCTGTGTTCCTCTGTTGATCGTGAAGGCGTGCACCCCGTTGACAGAAACCGGCCCAAAGTCTGTGCTCCTTGGTGCGTGCGTGCACTCCCGTGCGTGCGTGCAATCCTGTGCGTGCGTGCGTGCGTGCACGTGCGTGCACTCCCGTGCGTGCGTGCGTGCACGTGTGTGCACTCCCGTGCGTGCGTATGCGCGTGCGTACGTGCGTGCGTGCGTGCGTGCATGTACGTGCGTGCGTCTACGTGCGTGCGTGTACGTTCGTGCGTGCGTGCGTGCGTGCGTGTGTGCGCGCGTGCGTGCGCGCACTCCCATGCATGTGTGCATGCACTCCCATGCGTGCGTGCGTGCGTGCACGTGCGTGCGTGCCTGCACACGTCTGTGTGTGTGCATGCGTGCGTACGTGCGTGCGTGCACGTGCATTCCCATGCGTGCGTGCGTGCGTGCACTCCCGTGCATGCGTGCATGCGTGCACGTGCGTGCGTGTGTGCGTGCGTGCGTGCCTGCACGCGTCTGCGTGCGTGCATGCGTGCGTACGTGCATGCATGCGTACGTGCATGCGTGCGTGCATGTGCATGTGTGCTTGCGTGCGTGCGTGCCTGCGTGCTGGGCGTGGGTGCGTGCATGCGCGTGTGTGTGTGAATGTGCGTGCGGGCGTGCTTGCGTGCACGAGTGTGAAAGTGCGTGCGTGCGTGCACTCCCATGCGTGCACTCCCGTGCACTCCCATGCATGCGTCCATGCGTGCACTCCCGTGCACTCCCATGCATGCGTCCGTGCGTGCGTGCGTGTGTGCGCTCGCGCGTGCATGTAGTATGTACGTGCGTGCGTGTATGTGCGTGCGTGCGTGCGTGCGTGCACTCCCGTGCGTGCGTGCGTGCGTGCACTCCCGTGCGTGCGTGCGTGCGTGCGTGCGTGCGTGAGTGCGTGCGTGCGTGCGTGCGCGCGCGTGCGTGCATGCCTGCACGCGTCTGCATCCGTGTGTGCATGCGTGCGTACGTGCGTGCGTGCACGTGCACGTGCGTGCGTGCGTGCGTGCGTGCACGTTCGTGCGTGCGTGCTTTGCGTGGGTGCGTGCGTGCGTGCGTGCGTGCATGCGTGCGAGAGTGCGTGCGACCACGTGCGTGCGTGCGTGAATGCCCGCACGCGTTCTGGAAGTTTCCCAATTAGGCAAGCTACAATGTACAGTACAATGCATGTACAATGTACCACAACTACAGTATTCATTTGCATAATTATGCGGGAGCAGATGCAAATGTCTCGTGACGTGGAGGCGAGTCATTTGATATGCAATTCATCCATGTGCAATTCGTTTGGTAGTGTTAATGTGTGCTGCAACATTTGAAAATGCGCCATAACTACGGTACGAATTTGCATATCAAAAATCGACCTTGCCCATGACCATCTCGGGGTCGCGAGGATTCGATCGAGCCATCTCGCGTGCACGTACGTCAAGCGGTTCGCGAGTTTACTCGAAGCAAACATATATACACACACACACACAAATATACCCGTGCGCGCGGCGCATTTGTAAGTAGATTTTCCGCCTTCTGCCACCCCGCTTCCGGTTCAAAATTGGTTGCCACCCCCCCCCCCCCCCCGCCCCAGAATGATCTCTGAAGCTCCCCGCCCCCTTAGAAGAGTATAGAATCTCAAAATGCCTAGATGGGACCTTCCAAGCCTGTAATTCTGGGGTTCGATGAAAAGTATTCATTCCGGGCATCTACCTCCCCACTCTTGGCTGCCCCCCAAGAATATTTGCACCCCCCGGCCACTAAGTAGGAATGCGGAGGGATCAGGGCTGCACAATTTAAAAAAAAATTTTAAGTTGGATTTTTTAAATAAAAAAAAAAAACATTCTGTTTTTGGGTAAAATTTAGCTTGTGAGTGGCAAAAAAACGTTTAAATGGTGTTTAGATGGTACAATTAGTAGTTATTCATGCATAAACTTGCTTATTAGCACTAAAACAAAGCTCTTTTTGGGGTTCCCTACATGCTCCCAACATAGTGCAGCACCGTACCCGACCATTTAGAGGAAGCGGATTTGTCACCATTTGACTAAAACGTTGCTAAATATACTTCTAAATGCTTTAGGGAAGCACTATTAGTGTGTTTGACACTCTAATAGGCTAAAAGTATCTTATAGTACAGGTATTTGGCACCAATGATGGCTCCTAAGTCAATTTAAATTTTTTTTAATTAAAAAAAAACTTGAAATTTTTTTATGCAACCCTGGGAGGGATGTCAACTTATTTTTCGGGGCTCACTTTCACATAAAAAGCAGCCCATTCCTCCCAGTCTGAGGGTGCGTGCGTGCGTGCGTGCGTGCGTGCGTGCGTGCGTGCGTGCGTGGGTGCGTGCGTGCGTTCGTGCGCGTTACCTGGCGAAGAAGGCGACCCACGGCAGTCGAAGGTCGTGCGTGTCGACGAGCACGTGCTGCACGAAGATGTTCGGCTCGCAGCTGTGGTTCAGGTACCTGTCGTCGGCAATTGTCAACGTGACACTGCACGCACGCACACACACGCACACGGACGCACGTACACGTCTCAAGAAAAATACCGTAACCCCTCCAGTAGTGCCCGGTGACCACCAACGGTAAATCACCGTGCAATACAGATAGAACGACACAAAATCGGTGACTGTGGCAGGGAAATTTGTTCACTTTCCGGATTTTGAAGTTGAAATTATAAAGCCCCCCACAGCAGTGCTGCTACGATGGTTGAGTGGCCCTATTGGAGGGATTTAGGCAAACTCCAGAAAGCAATCGATAACTGTCTACAACCTGCCGATGTTGCCCTTGCGCTTCGCGTCGAGCGTGAACAAATACTCGTCGCCGAAATAGCGCGCCACTGAGAAGCCGCCGTCCTTTTTCATCTGTCGCAGCGACTTCGACGGAGCACATTTCGGTGCGTTCTGCGACGAGGCTGCGCCGGCTGCTAAAAGACGTGCGACATACCCAGCGAAAGTGCGCACCAGAACACAAAACGAGACCGCGCAAAAAGGTTTCACTCGGATGTGAAAACGACTATCTGAAACCGTTTCATTTAAGACACCCTTTTTCTAAAAACCAAACATGGGGCGGACATTTTGCCCCGAATTGCTTCGATTTGGCCGATACTTGGCTACCAGGACCATCTTTTGACGCTGATCACGAAAATCAACTTGGTTTTCCGATTTTCGAAATATATGGCGAGAAATTTGAATTTTTGCATTTTTTAGCAGTAATTTCAGTTTTCGCTTCCTACAAATTGTTTTGTGCAGCGGATCAAAAAACTAAACACATTTCTGAAATCCTCATCAAATTCTGCATCTAACAGGCACTTCATTTCATGCAAATTTTACAGTCGTGCGTTTTAGAATTTTTGATTGAAATTTTGGCGGTTGTTAATTTTTGCGGTTTTTTGCGATTTTCTCAATATCCGCGGGGTTGTGCATCTGGAGACAATAACCACTCGAAAGCCCATTCAATTTCGCGTCGAATCACGTTAAAATATTTAAAATCCACGCTCGCAGTAACATGAAGCAAGCGCTCAAAGACGGTGCACCCACAGGCTGGCAAAAACAAACTTTTGCTCATAACTCATCTCAGCAGCTACAGAGCATACCTGTAACTGGGGGGTTGGGGGGGGGGGGTACCCCCTATTTTTTCAACACCCCCCCCCCAGAATTTTCCCAAGGGATTTACACCAAGGGATTACATATTTGACCCTATGTATACCCATTTTTGACCAAAAAGTACCAGTGTAACTCAACCAGGTGCTTTTGCCTGTCAGCAAGTTGTCCCTTTTCCTCCAGTTCCTCCCAGCAGTGCTACAGTTTACAGTGAAGCACAAGCTGGTAAAGCCATATGTGATGTTTACTCAGCAGTAGCAAAGCGCTACATGTGGATCTATGTTGACAGTGGGTCAAACATTGAAAATGCTGATGACATAGTGTCTGCAATTGATTAGTCCTTATCAGACTGCCATGGTGTGGATGTTTCGAAACCTGTGGGCATACGTGTCCACCTCATAAAGATCAACAGACCAGTACAATGCAACGGACCCACACCAGCTATTCCAAGAATTAGAGATTACAATGTTTTCCAGTTTGCAAATGATCAACTTACAGCTTGGAGGTACAGTCTGATTGGTACAGGCCAACGCCTAAATCCATCTCTACGGAAATTTGAAAACCAACCAACCAACCATACCTGTAACCGGGTGTGGAAGAGGGGGGGGGGGGGGTAAATGGCCGAATTGGGGGGGTGTGGAGCAAAAAGTGGGGGGTAGCCAGCCATTTTTTTTAGTTATACTGGCACTTTTTGGTCAAAAATGGGTATAAATAGGCTCTAAACAGTGTTATTTAGCTGTTTTATGGTCATATAACACTGTAAAGCACTGAAATAGACCAACATTTACTCACTTTTATCGTTTTAGACTGAGTGAAAATCCCTTAAGAAAATTCTGCAGGGGGGAGGGTTGGGGGGAGTCGAAGAAATCTGCAGGGTCCCCAACCCCCCAAATACAGGTATGCAACAAACAGCTCATGCAGACCAGAGTAGAGTGACAACAAGGTATCAATGGGGAACAGTGTCACATACACAAGAATCAGAACAACTCCCATGAAAAACTTTCCAACTTGACCCAATAATTGATGTGGCCCAGTTGCCACCATCAACCTCTGAACCTAGTGACCAAGACAATGCATTTTGACTGTCCAGAGCCTAATTGTGTTGCAATGTTTGCAAAAGAAGGCAATTTATTGCACCACATAATTCAAGGTGCACACAAGTATGTTGTGCCTCAAAAGGTAATACAACAAGATTATGCCATCATGATGTACAAAGCAACACTGGAAGGCCTGAGACTACAGAATGCCCCAAACGTCATCGAAGAAACATTTACAGTTATTGAAGGTGAAGGGCAAGCAGATGTGAGAGGGTTATCAAACTTGCCGAAAGGGTGGGCAGGCACTTCATGTTCATGGACAACACCAGCCATTTTCCCCAAAATGTCAAAAGTTGGCTGATTGATTTGTTTG
Source organism: Paralinhomoeus sp. GSCO2_6 (assembly GCA_030248085.1). Lineage (NCBI taxonomy): Eukaryota > Metazoa > Nematoda > Chromadorea > Monhysterida > Linhomoeidae > Paralinhomoeus > Paralinhomoeus sp. GSCO2_6. The sequence continues at coordinate 6,972 of JASAMY010001655.1, forward strand.
ATCATGAGAGCACAATCAAATAAAAAAATGGATCCAAAAAAGGCTGCAAAATTGATGGAAACTGTTCAACTGAATGGTAAAGACCGATTTCTTCAAGCAGAGCTGCTTACATGGCGCCAAATCGCCAGTTTTTGGTCTAGAAGACGCAGTGCATTGCAAAAGCAAAGAGTCCCTCTCGAACTGTGGAAGATAATCCAACCACCAAAGACTTAGGTAAACACAGTGAAACTCGAAATTAGGTGTCTATTGAATCACAAAAGCAAACAGACTATATCCCAATTATGCTACACATTTTAGGATGACCTCATGTACGTGACATTAGAGAACAGTGTGGGGAAAGTGCTTCAAGCTGCTGACAATGCTGCTGCAAGGGCATCTGCAAGTGGAAGAAGAAGGCAGAGCAGCGAATTGGCCAAAGGAGCAAGAAATGTAGATTAGATCATAATGAACTGTTGACTGAAATTGATTCAGTTCAAATTTGTTGCATTTTCAAAAGCGCAACTAGCGGAAACTGCACGTCCAGTGACCCCCTGTAAAACTGGAGATTATGTAGGACAATGGTGCCTAGCTCTGCAGCTGCTGAGATGAGTTATGAGCAAAAGTTTGTTTTTGCCAGCCTGTGAGTGCACCGTCTTTGAGCGCTCGCTTCATGTTACTGCGAGCGTGGATTTTAAATATTTTAACGTGATTCGACGCGGAATTGAATGGGCTTTCGAGTGGTTATAGTCTCCAGATGCAAAACCCCGCGGATATTGAGAAAATCGCAAAAAAACGCAAAAATTAACAACCGCCAAAATTGCAATCAAAAAATTCTAAAACGCACGACTGTAAAATTTGCGCGAAATGAAGGGCCTGTTAGATGCAGAATTTGATGAGGATTTCAGAAATGTATTTAGTTTTTCGATCCGCTGCACAAAACAATTTGTAGAAAGCAAAAACTGAAATTACTGCCAAAAAACGAAAAAATCCAAATTTCTCGCCACATATTTTGAAAATCGAAAAACGGAGTTGATTTTCGTGATCAGCGTCAAAAGATGGTCTTGGTAGCCAAGTTTGAGCCAAATCGAAGCAATTCAGGGCAAAATGTCCGCTTTTGTCTCCCAATGTCTGGTTCTTAGAAAAAGCGTGTCTTAATCCGCCGTCCCAGCCTTCGCTTACCCTCGTCCGATTGATAACCCTCCTCCTCGTCCTTGGCGTCGGCTCGCGTCAGATGTTGATCCGACTGATTCCGATCGAAAATATTCTGATCGTCGGAAAAATCGGCGTCGATGGGATCGTCGTCACCGTCCGTGATCAGAATCTCCGCCTTCTCGCGGAACACGCAGTCTGCATGGGAACAGTGCGGCTATCTCTGGAGTAATGAATGGATACGCACCGACACGCACGCAAACACCGACAGAACATACCCCTATATACTATTGGGGCCCTCCCCCCCCCAAAAAAAAAACGCTTTCAACATGCATGTCCACCTAAAAATAACAATACGTGCTTTCCGTCGTTTTCAGTGTTTCTTGACGAAAAAACACTGAAATAGCAAATACCCTCACGCCATTTTGACGTTATTTTGGTGCAACTTGTCCACACTCCGTAAACGTACTCCCGCTTGTGTTCGGGGACCCCCCACTCAGCCAGACCCGGTTACAGGCACCGCAAATTCTCCACAAGTGTCCCCCCCCCCTTCCCCCTCCAATAGTATCCCAGGTGTAGCCGAGGGTTGAAGCAATAATAGCACACCCAGGCTACTACGCTATTGGAGATTTCAAGCGATGCCCCCAGCCGTAGGGTGGACACAGACCGATGAGGTCCAGGTCGGCAAAGTACTCGTCGCCGGCCTGAATGCCCATGGCGTCTGCGAGCTCGTCCGTCAGCAGCGCGCCCGCGTACGTGCAGAGGAAGGCGCCCCGCGGCGCGTCCGCCAACGTACGCACGCCCCAGCCCTTCTCCGCCGTCTTGAACAACTGCAACCGCTGTCTGCACTCTCTCGCCCCCTGCGTCCCCCCTACGTGTGTCGGCGGCATGCGCGCGTGCGTGCGTGCGCGCGTGAGTGCGAGCGTGCGTGCGCGCGCGCGCGTGCGTGCCGGTGCCTGCGTACCGGTGCCTGCGTGCGTGCGTGCGGGTTCCTGTGCGTGTGTGCGTGCTTGCGCGTATGTGCGTTCTTGCGCGTGCCGGTGCGTGCGTGCGTGCGTGCGTGCGTGCGTGCGTGCGTGCGTGCGTGCGTGCGTGCGTGCGTGCGTGCGTGCGTGCGTGCGTGCGTGCGTGCGTGCGTACCGGTGCCTGTGTGCCGGTGCCCGTGTGCTTGCGTGCCGGTGCGTGCGTGCGTGCGTGCGTGCGCGCGTGCGTGCCCGTGCGTGCGAGCGTGCTTGTGCGCGCGTGCCTGCAGCGGCGTGGCGATGGGTCTTTGCACGACGCGGTTGTGGCAGCGCCGGGGGGCGCAGGGGCAGCGGTCGTTGCACTCGTAGACGCCCGTGAAGACGTTGACGTCGACGCGGCCGAAGTCGTAGCCGTCGCGCTCGGGTCGGATGCCCTCCGCCGTCCGCGCCACCATCTCGCGCGTCAGCCGGCGACACGCGCACTCCGCCACAGACGAGCAGTCGTCTGAAGGGAAAGGAGAAGAATGACGTCGTGACTGAGAGCCCTCCGCTGACAGTTACCGGTGCATTCGCATCCCGAGCAGAACTGCTGGCCGATCTTGAGGTCGAGCCTGACGTCGGGGTGCGTGTAGCGCTTCGAGGTGTACTCGATGGCGGGCGGCAGCTCGGCCGCGTTGCGCGCGTTCAGCACCTCCACCGGCGACTCCTCCTCGCCCTGGCTGCAACGATGGACGAAACTGGCTAGCTGGAGTCGCAAAAGAGGCGCGACAATGCAGGCGCAGCGCACGCTCGCACCGGAGCGCACGCATGCACACACGCCCCTACGCACGCACGCGCACGCACGCACACACCGGCACGGACGCACGCGCACACAGGCAGGTACGCACGCACGCACGCATGCACCGGCACGCACGCGCGCACAGTATGCACGCACGCACG
>JASAMY010001655.1:15000-176342 GCA_030248085.1 Paralinhomoeus sp. GSCO2_6
GCTCGCACGAACGCACGCACGCACGCAAACACGTTGCATAGGAGCAGTGCGTTATTGGGTGAACTGCCAAAAAGGGAATGACGAATGGAGCCAGTACAGCCAGCCAGCCAGTATGTACCATATATACCTACACATCACTAACTGAACTGTAGTGGCAATCCACATCTCACAAATGTTAGCAAGGTGCCGATTATTTATGCAGGAACTTTGGCTGTGCCAGGTCGATGGTAATGACCAGAGATAAATGAGATGGGAAAGGATTGCTGTTGCGTTTTGGGTGAGTGAGATGGCTCACACAAAAAAATGCCGAATATGTGACGTGTTGCTGCGTTTGGTTCGGTTTTTATACACGGTTTGTTCAAACTGAAGTTGATCAGCTGCAAAGCATAAGTGGCTATACATAAATGAGGCATGCCTTAATTGATACCCCTATTTTTCAAACTGGGCTCCAACAAAAGAGCGTCACATATTCACCTTTTTTTGCAGGCGCCTGCAAATTTTTCCTTAATACAGTGTTTTTTTGTAAGACAAACATCGATGCGTAAAACCTATACAGGCACACGCACGCACGCATGCAGGCATGCACGTACGCACGCACGCATGCATGACATATGTACCATGTATGACATATGTAGCATGTTCGGTAGAATCCCTCAAGTGCAGTAGGAGACACTCATCATATAGAATGTGAGCATGTGGATTGAAAATAGGTACACATGTATTTTTCATTGACCAAAGTTGTGCACAACTAATTGTCATGCAAATGATACAAAGCAGGATAACCTATCAGCAAATGGCACAGCATGCAGAGAAACTACAAACAGAAGCCACTGCGGATAATTGTGAGTGTGCGTGCGTGCGTGCGTGCGTGTGCAGTTGTGCTATATTGCTGCATCGTAGCATAGTGATGTAAAGAATCAAAATGATCGCTATAACTAGGCGGTCAACTTTTGTGTTTTAGCCGAAGTGATGCGACGTACCCACATCGAGTTTTTTCGTGAAGCAGCCGATTTGATAGTGTGCGTGCGTGCGTGCAGATCTGCAGCGCCATATTGGTGCGTCGGAGCTTAGTGGTGTAAGGAATCAAAATGATCTACACGTGGAGGCGGTCATCTTTTGTGTTTTAGCCGAAGTGATCCGAGCTACCAATATCGATATTTATCGATTATCTCGGAAGTGAAAATATTTTGGTGCGTCGGAGCGTGTTGGCTCCAAGGAATGAAATGTTCAACATCAAAGGGCCATCAACTTTAGTATTGATGTTTAGGCCATCCGACGTAACCACACCGAAATATCGCCAATTCTCGTTATCGGTATAATGGTGGGAGGCATTTTGGTGCATCCAATTTGGTCCACTTGCTGAAACTGGTCAAGATCACGTCTGGGCGATCAACTTTCCCCATTATAGCGAAGCTCTGCGATGCACCGTTAAAGAGCCTATAGGGCACGGAACTTTCGGCTGAAATTTTTAATTGCCAATATCTCATTATCAGTGATGAAGTTTTAGGTTCAGTGACTTGGCATAGACTTCTCATAAGAAACTGTTCAAGGAAATCAAAAAAAAATTGGGGGTTAATTGGGCACTTTTTCGAGATTTACTCTTGGTGGAAACCACCCCAAAAAAACGACTATGTCCAAAAAAACGCATAAAATCGGCGATATCTCGAGTTTGGTAGGACGCAGAGACGATTCCTTTGGTACACAAAATTGCCATCATGGTTCGCTTACACATGCCAAGTTTCATTCCAATTGTCCACGGCACTAGCGAGTGGCGCTCCAAAAACTGGGAGGAGAACACGAAAAAAAAAAGACACTTTTCGGGAACATTTTCGGGCGTACCCCCTTAACGCGCAGCAATACTGCAACGCGCTGTGGCACGTACGGTCCCCCGATGAGTGCGCTTCTTTTGACCCATAACGCGCCGAAATCGGTTCAGCCAATCAAAAGTTATAGGCGATCAAAATTCCGAATTCTCGCGCGCGCAAGCCGTCACATATTAGGGTTGTACGCTGACGCGTACACCATTATTCTGTTGTAATACCAACAGCAGTTGACTTACTAGTTAGTCACGGTACGATTATCACGTAGCATCCGGCTAGTTCACATTCTTTTGGGTGCCATACACTACAGACAGGACGATGGCAGCAAAGATTGACGCAAAGGTACCGGCGTTGTCAGTATTTACCGGTTAGACTCAACTTTGACCCAAAGGTACTCATCCAGTGTATTTTTGAGTGTGAATTCGCCATAAAAATTTTCTCTGGCGATTTCCCCACACACACGCACGCACGCACACTAAATTAACTTCTGAGCAGCTAGCTGGTCAAACTTTATTAATGATCGCAGGTGAGCGACCAAAAAAAATAAAGTGACAGTTTTTAATGTCTTCAAGTTTTGATACTTTTAACAGGTGAAAAACTCGACTCTCACCTTCATCGATAGCGCACAAAACCGGTTCAGAGTAGGCAATATCGGTTTCGGCAACTTGACGCACCTGATCCGAATTGGGAAACCGCACCACCACAACCTTCGTTTCACCACTCTTCTCCTAAAATTTTAAAACCTTTCAGTATACAAAACCAAATAAAGCGAACGTAATAGTGAAAACAGTGAATTCTGGCACTGTACAAGGTAAACTCACTTTCTTTAGCTCGTATGCGCACATCCAAAACTAACAGACAAAAAAAGCTTGAATAGTTGAAAAAACCAACCAGCGCCTCGTCAGTGTGTCCTACGAAATCGGCCTCTATAAACGCGCCATTTTGTGAGTTAAAATTTTCCATACTTTCATGGCATTTCGCGAGACACTTCTGTCCTGGCGCCAATAGGGGCCAGAAATCGGGCGTGACGCTGGAAAGCGGTTGAGGGCAGGCGACCAATTCTGACTTTTCTCCATCTTTGTCCATTTTATTTGTTGAATTTGAATTTTGCAGAATATCCGCCTTTTTCGCGTATTTTTGCGGGAGCAATTCGAATGTTTTTGAGAATTGTTCAGCCGACGGGAATAGTTTCAAGGGGTTGTTGTCCTAAATGGAGTAGACAGCACATTCACTGTACGCAACACAGCATGGTAGCCCATTAAAGACACACTAGCGGATAGAGAAGGAGGAGAGGGAGGGGGGGGGTCTCCCCCTCCTGTCAGCTCAGATTTGGGAGGAAGGGGCGGGGGAGAGCTCAGGGGGAGAGGAAGGAAAGAAGGACAAGCATAGTGGCGAAGATTGCAGATTTTAAAACGTTTTCCTTAGATTGAGGCACTCAGAGCTTCAGAAGCGCAAAATTTTCGGCTGCGGCGCTGTCGTCGTGCTCTTCTTGCAACTCACGTTTGAGCCGAGAAATGTCTTTGGTTGTGGCTGGAGCAGCAGGTACGTTAGCAAATTAAGGGTACCTCTCTCTCTCTCCATCTACACAAGATCAGGGCAGCATTCTTAGCCAGCCAGTCTGTCATAAATTTGTTTCGAAACAACAAAAATCACAAAAATTTTGCCTGTGGCGCAAATTAAAAGCGGCAAATTCTAGATACCATACGAGAGGCAATTATTAGGCATACTGTAACTGGATCCCGATTAGGAAATCTTGGCTACGCCACTGCCGTGTTCCCAGCAAACCGAAAAGTTCTTTGTTCCTAAACAACACAGAAATCGCAAACTGATTGCCTGCTGTGCAATTTAACAAAAAATGACAGGTGACAAAACTGATCCCGTGTTGTCTGTGAGTCGAAAGTAGTGTAAGCAAAACAAATGTGGGTTGGCGAATATGTCAAGGCCAAAACTTGACTTTTTCTGGGTGATTTGCGGTGAAAAAAAATGAGCTTCTCCCCCCCCCTCTGTCGCAAAATCGTGGATCCGCCAGTGTATACACAGACTTGAAACATCCAAAAATACCCAAGTCAAACATGCACATGACTGGATGGTGTCGCATTTCGGAAGGGACAAACCGATTTAAACGATTAGAACTACTCTCATTTGTGAGATGGGGGGTCGGGGACGGAAAAGTGTCGTGTGGGGGGGGGGGGGTCCTCTGCCCAGCAAACTTTCTAGCAGGTTGCTAGAAAATTCTGGGAAAACTCCCCCCCCCACCGCCAGTTACAGGTATGCTCAAAGTGTAACAAGTGCCACCTGCTGTGGTTTTCACCATTACCACTTTGTCGGCAACTCCCCTTCCCCTTCTCATAGCCAAACATTTTCCGACGCCCTTCCTACGCGTACTCGAACGAAATCACTCACACGCACAACTACAGTGCATTGCCTACCAGCAATTTCTTGAGACCTTCAACACCAGCCGTCAATTGCTGACTTTCGCTCTTGAGAAATTCTCCGCAATCGTTCAGGTTCTTCGCTATTGCCGAGCCAAGCTCGTCCATTTCCTCGAGTCTGCAAAGGAACTCGCAATGCGTGCGTGCGTGCATGCAATCGAATGAAAGAAAAAGGTAAACCTAGAGTCGAACGGCTGTTCCAACTCCTTTGAAATCTCCAACAATTTGACGTCAATGTTTTCCAAGGCAATTTCACTCGAAGCATCTACTTCTTCTTCTTCGGTCAAACCGTCGAGCTGAACGAATTCAAACCAATAATCCCACGCACGCGCACGCACGCACGCACAACCTCGAGCATTCCCTTGTGGCACCGTTTATACAACTCCGAATAATGCTTCTTCAAGTAGAGCAAAGCCAGGGCCAACTCCAAGCATTCGACCGAAACTTTTGACTCTGCCAACACTTCATGCAAATCCAGGGGTACTGTATCTTCTTCTGTAGCGGCAGGTGGACGGCACACGAGCAACGCTTCGACCAAATACAAATCGGTCAGCGTCAAACCGGTGTACAAAACCAGAGGAAATAGACCGGTCTTGGAATAGAGTTGATTCGCCAGAGCAGCGCCTAAAATCAATCACTGATTGAAGCGTGGAGGCATACCTGTAACCGGGAATTGGACCTGGGGGGGGAGGATTCAAGCACTTTCTGGAGGGGGTGGTGGGTGGGGTGAAAAATTGGCGAAGGATGGGGGGGGGGGGGGTCTGGGGAGGAAGGAATAGGTATTTCTGGTCGATTTTCAGTCAAAAAATGCACTGTAAAAACCCTAGAATAGGTACTGTTTAGTCAAAATGCACTTTAAATATCGCAATATAGGTAGTTTTTGGTCGATTTCTGCTCAAAAACACTGTACCAGACACATTTATTTTCCATTTAAGTTGATACGATAAAGTTCCTAAAAATTCTGGGGGGGGGGGGGTTGGGGAGGGTGTGGGTAGGGTCAAACCTAGGACCAGGGGGGAGGGAAACCCCACCCAAACCCCACCCCAGTTACAAGTATGCGTGGAGGGGACTGGGGCTATTTGAATCACAAATCGTGTTCGCATCTTTCGTTGCATTGGATCACATGCCCATTTTTGCACCTTCACAAATGTGTGATAGCCACGGCTGCACAATTAAAAAGTTAAAAAAATTTATTGGGTTACTTCACCATGCAAGTAAAAGGGTCAGCATTTTCTGAAAAAGAAATGACAGAAAAAGGCAAACTAATTAATGCATATGTACCTTCGCCAACGAACACTTGATCAAGGACGCACTCTAGGATTCGACGCTCCGTCACCCGCATTTTCCATTTTGCGATTTCCACGGAGAATTTCTCAAATATCTCATTTAAAATGGTCAAAAATGGCGTATTCTCTGCGTACGCCTTGACGACTTCGCGAGGCAATCGCGCCGACCGCAGCCAAAGGGTACTTTCGGACTGCAAAAATTAGCGCAATTATTGTTTTAATCTCAGCACAAACAAATTTTGCATTTTCAAGTCGCGTGGGGTTCATTCCATTGTGTTGTGAGCGATTCAAGTTTCTGCACTAGTTGTATTTAATGTTGATAAGAAAAGAAACACCATAATGAATATACTTTAATAAATACACCTTAAATGCACCTTAATTATATACAATAAAAGTAGAGCAAAGTAAAAGAATAATCATATAATAAAATGGCAAAAAAAATCAGAGTACAGCATAAAATTGTTTGGAAAATCACAACCAGCAGCTCCTTGGAAACCCTTCCTTTTTCGTCCACCTGCTTCACTTCGTTATACAGTTTGAGCAAAACTGAAAAAAAAAATAATATAACATAATAAAGTACGAACATTTCAAAGTTAGCTTCATATAGGTAGCTTCATTCATACAAACGTTAAAAAGCAGCTAGTCCTTACGAGGTGCTTCCAACTCTGAAGGGTCTACCATGGCGCTAGGTAGAACTATTTTAGAGGAACTAAAACTTCAAAAAGCAAAATTCACCGACACGGTTTTTGAATTTGCGCGTAACCGCTATTGTTTGATTCGCTGGGATGGACGGTAAGTGCGCGCCTGAACACGTATTACGACTTCACTACTCAGAAGAATTTGCTGCAAAATTCGTGAATAAATCCCGTACAGCTTCCATTAATACACGAAAGCTCCATCAAAATCATAATAACTTTCCTTCTAATAGCGCGCAAAAAAATGGAGTCAGTCACACGCAGTGTGCTTGCAGAGGTCGCGTCGAACTTGTCGTTGCGTGAGATCGCGACGTTGAGACGAACGGCTGCGTTGTTCGCTTTCGCCGTTTTTCCAGTCGACACCGCCTGGCTAGTGGACGCCTGCGAAGTGACAGTCAAGCTGCCCAATTCATTCTACGATCCCCTGGTTGGTGGTAGGTGACAAGAGGGCACGCTACGCATGACCATATGCATCCGTAGTACAATGTAACTGGTGACTGGGCGATGTGGGGTGGGGGGCTCCCAAAAGTGGACGTCCAAACAAATTGGACAACTTTTGTACTAAAAGAGCGTTAGAGGGGCTCCGTACTGTCAAAGTGGAACGTTCTGATATTTTGCGTCCCAAAAACCCAAATAACTGAAAAATGCACAAACGCGTCTTTTATGCAGGCTTAAAACACGGTAGACAATTTCTAGGGGGGGGGGGGGATGGGAGGACACCCCCCCCCCGAGGTACAGGGGTTATCGCGGTACTAAACCGAATTCCTCGCAGAAGGTCGAGTTGGTGACAGCGAAGCGCATCCGAAGCGTCTGCACTCATCGCATCCGTTCAGTTGATGAACTGGAAGCATTCCTGCGGAAATGCCGCCAGCAGTTCATCGGGTCTCAGCAAGGAACATACGTGTAACTGCGTGGGGATTGACCTTTTCCCCGTCTTCTCACAGTTGCCAGCCCCCGCCCGTGAAGGATTTTGCTCAAGTGTCTTCAACCTTTCATGATTGATAAATTTGCTTGTCTCTTGTAGCTTTTGCGTGTGTCCTTTTTTTGTTTATGACCAAAACACCAAAATGGCGCTATCTTGACTCACTTTTTACCGAAAGTACCCATACGCCGCTTTTTGTTGCCCCCCCCCCCCCTTTCAAACCTTGCCTGCCCAGTTACACGTTTGACAAGGAGCGGTCACGCGCTTGAATTCGCTTACTCTCCAGGTTGGTTTTTTGTCCTTCTGCGACTACTGAGAGGGATATTGAACCATGTGGATTGAATTGAATTGAACTGTGGATTATTCGGACTGAATTCAGTGGAGCAGCGAGGAGAAAGAACGATGGCAGTCCAAGTCCAAAGTCGCCCACTTGAAGATTCTCTGCACGTTTCTCTGCGACCTGCTGACCAGGTGTCGTTTGTTTGTTTTTTTCTGTTCGAAAAGGGCAAGGGCCATCCACCCACACACCTCAGCTGATTCGTCATGTGAAATGTTGTTACCCTGCAGAGCATACCTGTAACTGGGTCTGGCAGAGCGGGGGGGGGGGGGGGGTAGCTGGCCGATTTTGGGGGAGGGGGGTCTCCGGAGCAAAAAGTGGGGGGGGGGTAGCTGGCCATTGTTTGAGTTATAATGGTACTTTTTAGTCTAAAATGGGTATAAAAAGGGTGTAAACAGTGTTATTTAGCTGTTTTATGGTCATATAACACTGAAAAGCACTGAAAAACACCAGCAGTTACTCACCTTTATCGTTTTACACATGACGAAAATCCTTTGGGAAAATTCTGGGGGGGGGGGGGGTCGGGGGGGAGTTGGGGGGTGGTTGAAAAACTAGTGGGGGCCCCCCAGAGCCCCCCCCAACCACCCCCCCAGTTACAGGTATGCTGCAGAGGCAGAGATAGCATTTGTCTGTGCTAAGATGACAATGCCCAAAAGTTGGCCTAGAATTTCCATATGTACCTAGGTCGCTCTCTAGTGTGGGTGCAAGCTCTATTTTGTTCTTTTCTGCACAATGGATGTGAAGAGAACCGATTCAGCGTGGGGCTTCGTCGCCTCCGACTGCTGCTTTCACCTTGCAAGTACGACGTTCTCTCTCGAGAATTGAGGGCCCTCTTTCTGCGAGGACTCCCTAGCGTTGAATGTCTGCAGCTGCCCTCTGTGAACACCAGCAACGTTGATGAGGATGACCAGTGGACGTTGTCTGCGGGTGACCAGTCGAGCTGGCCGCGTCTCGTCCACCTCGTCTGCGCCGACGATCGGCCACTGTGCGAGCTCGTTGCGTCGGACGAGCTCGCCTCTCGGTTCCAGCTCCTCCGACTCAAGTCCTGGAGCATGGAGGACGACCGGCGTTTTGGCTCCGGTGGCCTGCCAGCGCTGACCCAACTCAACGTGTACCACCTCAAAATGTGCGCGACGAAGGGCGCGTCGCGTTGCGCCTTTTCCAGCGCCATTCTCCGGGCAGCACCGAACCTCCGCCATCTGCGCGTTGAGACGGTCAACGTGCTGACTGGAAGCTTCGAGGCCGTGTTCTCCTACCGCGACTTCGTCGCCGCCGCCGAGCAGCTGCGAACCCTGGCCGTGTCGGAGCTGTACGTGTACCCGGGCTGCGTGGCGGTCGAGCACGCAGACTGGCCGGAGACGAGAGCGCCGCTGACGATTGCGAGGTCGCGTCGTTGTCACTTTCCCATTGCGCCTTCGGAGGGAATCACCGGAGCGAATGTGCGACTCGTGGACGATAAAAGCGAGCTGATATGGGGATCGAATGAAAGCGCATGCTGTGGCGCTACGTCTACAGCGTCATTCGAGACCTAAGGAGTCTAAAATGGTAGCTACGGCCTGTCTAGTGTCTCGGCCGATCTGGACCTTGCCTAAGCGAACGATCTGGTGATGGTGTCTTGATGCTGTGTTACTTGTTGATTGATGGCTGCCATCTACAATTTTATTTCGAGACTTGTAACGGATGAAACTTACTCGGTCGATCTGAACTTTTGCCTGTTCGATCTGGTGACGGTGTCTTGATGCTGCATTACTGGTTGATGGTCGCTACGCACGGTCATCGACGTGCAAAGTGCTTACGATTCATTGGTTGGGGGTAGGTTGCGTGTCTGCAGCTCGGACGGTGGTCGTCACGCGAGGCACGACCTTGTTCTCGCCGGCGCAGCCGCCGCAGCCGTACGCCGAGAGGAACTTGACGCGGCCCGACTTGGATGCGAGCAGGATCGAGTAGGGGTTGATGTAGCTGCAGAAGTCCATGACCACGAACCTGCAGCGCAAAGCACGGCCTCAAAAGCACCTTCCGAATTTGTAACCCCTCCGCTTGGACACAGCCTTCCAACATGCCGCTGTCTCCCTCCTCCGGGCCAGGCCATGTGGTTCCGGCGTCAGTTTCTCGACTATTTTGTTTCAAAATTTTGTACCATGCGGCGTAGAGGAGCGCGGTCGCCTCAGGTCCAGTGAAGACGAGCAGGAGGACGTAGATGGCTGCGAGCAGCGCCTGGCCCACGAAGATCACCGCGCCGCACGCTGCCAGGCGCAACTGCAAAGCCATACCACACATACAGTAACTAGTAATGTTCCCAGCGCATCGCATGCGCTGGCAACAATCACCGCAAGCCATATACTAACTAGCTTCTCCGTATTTAGCCTTTCGCCTACAGGGTGGGCAAGCCTCGACTTACGCTCTGTTCAAGCATATCTCAGGGGTAGATCAAGCGATTTTGATGAAATTTTAAGCACTTATAGGAGACAGTTCAACTTAGACTTCCTCCATGTTTCAACTAGATCTATATCGTTGTTCAAAAGTTACGAATAAAACAATTTGTATACGATAAAATGCGTGTTTCCAAAGAACTGCAGTGCAGGTTTTTGAAACAGAACATTTTTTGCGCGAGTATGTCGCGGAAGATATCCTCTTTGGAACAGTTAAATTGTACAAAAATTGTTAAATTGTAAAATTCAACGTTTAAATTGTAAAACAATTTTACAAAACTGACATTCAAGCTGAAGTTATATACATCAAATCAATGATGAGTTCAGAGTTCCCAACGACAAAAGCGCCGTCACAGAACACTGTCTCAGGGACCGCAAAGCGCTTCGAGGAGGCTGGCGCACTTGCTAATCGCCCTCATCCGATGCCATAGCCTACCAGCACCGGATCAACGGAAGAACGCGTTTTGCGTGCGATTCAGAAACACCAGAGAAGTCGACATGATGCCGAGAACGTACATTCTACCGTGTACAAATTGATTTGTGCGTGACTTTTGAACAACTTAATAGATCTAGCTGAAACTTAGAGGAAATCTAAGTTAGATTGTCTACTATAAGTGTTTACAATTTCATCAAAGTCGCTTCATCCACCCCCGAGATATGCTTGAACAAAGAGCGTAAGTCGAGACTTGCCCACCCTGTATACATAATTTCATCGCCTCTCTAAATGGGCCATCATCTGAACGGCTAAAGGGGACAGTCAGAGAGGGCGGCACTTGCAGACCTCGGCAGCGGAAGTGGTCCGTTCTTGGTCGGCCGGTCGATGGAGGCTGAGCTTGTGCTTGACGAGGAAAATGATGGCGACGAGGTAGCAGCTCGCCGATACCAGCGCCATCGCCGTCAGCATGCCGGCCACCGACGCGAACAGCAGCGCCTTTGTTTGAAGGAACACGAAAAATCGATGGGCAAGTCTAGCTACATAAACAGCACAACGCAGACACCACGAGAAGCGCACACTTTGACTCGCGCGATCCTACCCGATTCTCCATGGCGTAGTATCCGGTGCGGTTGTCGGGGTCCATGTACAGGTACGGTTTGGCGTCCAGAGGAACGACGAGGGGACACCACGAGGCCGACAGCGCCATCAGAACAATCGCGTACCAATAGTTCCTCGGCTTCCAAATCTGCGCGTGCGTGTGGGTGTGCGTGCGTGCGCGCGTGCGCGAAAGAAGTGCGTACTCGCTCGTATGCTTCGGGCGTGACGATGGCCATCATTCGGTTGAGAGCGAGCAGCGTCGTTCCAGACGCCTGCACCATCATCACGATTGCGGTCAGCGTCACGCTTAGAGTGGGCAGAAAGTGTGAGGCTTGGGAGACGAGTCGCAGGTTGCAGTGCATGTACATAGATGGGGACAGTTATAGACAGCAGTCGCACCCACTGAAGTGTAAGTCAGTAATAAGTCATTGGAGGACTATGCAACCGAATCACAACGATGGTCGCATGTCATCCCAAGGTCATTGGTCGCATGCTGGTGTACATAGTCTTTAGCTGCGCTCGCCTCCCAGGCAGGAAGACCTCTTGCATGAGCACGCCCCACTCGAGAGGTCTCTGTCCAATGTAAGTCATGGCGAGATTTAAGAGGTCCGCGCAGCCGATGGCGATGCTGAGGTGGTAGAAGGAGCTGTCGAGGGGTGGCGTCCAGCGGTGGCGCACAAGCACCACCAGCAGCATCACGTACAGCACCACCGACACGGACGCGACGCTCGCCAAAACGCCGTCCATCAGCGTGAACTTGACGAACATCGAAACGAACTAAAGGCTTTCGTTTCCTTCTTGTCGCGTCAAGGGACCCAATTTAGAGTGACCCAATTTCATGTCCCCCTTCCGCCAACCGCTGGGCGGTATTGCGTGCCGCCTTTCTGTGAAAGTGTTCTCTGCACCTACTCTCTAATCACTGCGAGAGGTGCGTGTAGGGTAAATTAGAATCGCTTGATGAGTTCTGAAAGAACGCAATAGAACAAAGCGCACGCTGACTGCCGAGAGGAGCAGCTTGCGTGTGCACTCGAGAGATTCAAGCCCGGCCCGGCCCGCACCTCACAAATTGTAGGCCGAGTCCGGCCCGGCCCGACATCAAGATGGTTTATGGCCGGTCCCGGCCCAGCCCGAGATTTGGCGCAGTGGAATTCCGCAGTGAGGCGACCCATGCAAACCCTCATCACACCGCCTCTTTGCAACGAGGCCAAAGAACTTAGCGTTCCCGCTAAATAATCAACAAGCAGACGCTGCAATCACAAATTCGACCGCCTGCGTCTCTTGTTGAGCAACGCACGAAGCGAAAAGACTGCCAGAGCCTTCCAAACCTAATGGAATGGAACAACTCGGACGAGCGATTCTGGTGTGAGATTCGGCGTATGGTACAGACCCATGCACGAGCGTACCCAGAAGCGCACGCACGCACGCACACTCTGATCTTTACTTTCATGCACAATACATACACAATTCAAACGCGAGAGATTTCTCTTTGACTATACGCTCTCTGCGCAGCGCTTGATGTCGTCACTGGTGGGCACACTGCTGGAAAATGCACGCACATTTGGAACACTTGTACGTTAGACTTTAGGCTTTTGTCTAAAAAAGAAACAGGAATCGTGGAATTCGGTTGAGGATTCCGAGAGTTATGGCGTGCCAAGTCTGATGTCTCTTTATTTGGTAGATTTACAAAGTAAATCGTTCGAATCGTCACTATCCAGTACTGTATGCCAAATTTCAAACGCCGAACTTTGCTTTTGGTTGGCGCCATTCGTCTAATATGGTCGGCGTACAGTATTCTCTGCTGCTGCTGCTCGCTGTCGCCCCCCCCCCCCCGCCCCCGCCCCCCCCCCCCCCCCCCCCCCCCCCCCCCCCCCGCCACCACAAAAGGCTTTCAAGTTCTACTCTGCGTCTCCACGTGACGATCCTCTGGGCAACGTCCCTTTTTTGAGGCTACAAAGCGAAGGGGCACTGCTAGCATAATTTTCTTTAAACGTCAGCCCAACACAGCGCCAACACCAGCCCAGCAACTGTGATTTTGTTCGCAAAAATAAGGCATTTGATTTGTCGTGCCTTACCGTAACTCTTGGCATCCTCAACCGAATTCAAAGTCTTGCGCATTAGTGTTTTTTAATGCGATTATTTAAAAGCCCTATACTGCTGGTGCCCAAGCTGCCCTGCAGAAATAACCAGGACGCTGGCACACTTGGACCACTCAAAAAAATAGATTGGCAGCTGGTCTATTGGAGGAAATACGGTGCACGTACCTGTACAGTAGTATAGCTACCTCTATTGTCGGCCTTTAGTGATTGGAGGCGAAATCAGCAGAGTAGCGGAGGCCAAAACGAAATTGCGAAAGACAGCTGAAATGAGAAATAAAAGAAAGGCAGCTGCAATACCACCCTCCTACGGATTGGGAGTGGGAGGTGGATCGTGGAATTGGTTTGACTTTAGATCGTGTCCCTCTGCGCGTCAAAGGTGCAACGAAACCTTCAGTTCAAGTCAGTGCCACTCGCCTAAGATCCATTCCAACGTCAGCTAAATGTTCTGAAACTCCAGAGCCATTGGACCGGAGCAAATACGGTATGTACGTTCAGTGCTTTGTTCGGCACTACCGTAGAAATCTAAACAACGCTATATAGACCCCCACTTTTGACGAAAATGATTTTTTTATCCCAATTGTCGGCGCTTTTGGGGGAAATTGTTTCATCTGGACATCTACCAACTAACAGTCACCAATAAGCAGGCGTATGTACTTATTAAGGAAAAATTTGCAGGTGGCTGCAAAAAAAGGTGAATATGTGACGCTATTTTGTTAAAGTCCAGTTTGAAAAAGAGGGGTATTAATCAAGGCACGCCTCAAGCCACTTACGGTTTGCAGCTGATCAACTTCAGTTTGAACAAACCGTGTATAAAAACTGAACCAAACCCAGCAACACGTCACATATTTGGCATTTTTTTGTGTTCGCGTGCATATGAAGGTGCAGTGGCAATTATTAGGACCTACACACACTGCATTCACATGTGCCGCATGACAGAATGCCACTTGGTTGTGAGACAGACAGGAAGGACCCCATGATCTTGCACATGGAACACGATGCACGCGCAGGCTTGCACGCACGCACGCACGCACGCACGCAAGCACGCACGCACGCACGCACTCACGCACGAGATGTAAAATGGTGCATTGCACTATGCAAACGTTGTAGGTCATCATGGGATGATATGCTTAAGGGGAATGACAAATGGAGCCAGTACAGTATGTATGCATTACCTACACATCACTAACTGCAGTGGCAACCTACATGTCACAAATGTTAGCAGGGTGCCGATTATTTATCCAGGAAGTTTGGCTGTGCCAGGTCCATGGTAATGGCCATTGGCAATGCATTGTCAGAGAGAGATGAGATGTGAAAGGGTTGCTGTTGCGTTTTGGCTGAATCAGGGTCGCTCGCACAAAAAATGCCGAATATGTGACGTGTTGCTGGGTTTGGTTCAGTTTTTATACACGGTTTGTTCAAACTGAAGTTGATCAGCTGCAAAGCGTAAGTGGCTTGAGGCGTGCCTTGATTAATACCCCTCTTTTTCAAACTGGACTTTAACAAAATAGCGTCACATATTCACCTTTTTTTGCAGCCGCCTGCAAATTTTTCCTTAATACAGTGTTTTTTCGTAAGACAAGCATTGATATGCAGGCACGCACGCACGCTCGCACGCATGTATGCACACACGTGTGCGCGCCCGCACGTACGCACGCTCGCTCGCACGCACGCACGCACGCACGCACGCTCGCACGCACGCACATACAGACATACAGCAGCAGACCAGAATGCACACATGCCCCAGCGTACCAAAAAAAAGCAAATGTAGCGTGGAATCCCTCAATCACAGTAGGAGACACGCATTGTATAGAAACGCGCCAAAATCGGTTCAGATAATCAAAAGTTATAGGCAATCAAAAAATCCAAAATCCGCTCTGATACAGTGTACACCCGGACAAAGAAGTGTGCCGCGCGTTACTTGCAACCGGTCTGACAGACATGCGCGCACGATGGCGCGATCGAAGCGTGTGAGCGTGGGTGTGCGTGCAGTTTTGCTATAGTGCTGCGCCATAGGGGGTACATTATGTGCGTGCGTGCGTGCGTGCCTGCGTTTGCAGTTGTGCTATATTGCTGCGTTTTGGCATAGTGATGTAAAGTATGAAAATGATTGCTATGACCAGGCGGTCAACTTTTGTGTTTTAAACGAAATGATCCGACCTACCCACATCGAGTTGTTTGTGATGCAGCCCATTTGAAGGTGTGCGTGCGTGCGTGCACATCTGCAGAGCCATATTGGTTCGTTGGAGCATAGGGATGTAAAGAATCAAAATGATCTACACGTGCAGGCGGTCAACTTTTGTGTTTTAGCCGAAGTGATCCGACGTACCCACATCTGGATATAGCGATTTTCCCGGAAGTGAAAATATTTTGGTGCATCGGAGCGCGTTGGCACTAAGGAATGAAATGTTCCACACCACTTGGTGATCAACTTTATTATTGACCTCAAAGCGATCCGAGCTAACCACACCGAAATATCACCTTTTTATGTCATTGGTATAATGGGGAGATGTATTTTGGTGCGTCCAATGCGGTCCAATTGTTGAAACTTTTCTAAGTTAGTTCCTGGCCATCAACTTTCCTCTTTATAGCGAAGCTCTGCGACGAACGGTTGGAGCGCCTATAGGGCACAAACTTTTCGGCTCCTTCAAAAAAGCATAAAATCGGCAATATCTCTGGATATACAAAGTCTAGACAAGAATCTTTTGGCACCACAAATTTTTGCCATGGGTCGCCCATACGTGCAAAGTTTCATCCTGATTGCTTTCGGCGTTCGCGAGCAGTGCTCCAAAAACTGGGAGGAAAACACGAAAAAAAAAAGCCGCAAAATTGGAACATTTTTGGAACTATTGACCCCTTACAGTAAAACAAGGAAACGCGTTATGGCGCGTTCGATGCCCCAGAAGAAGGCGGTTCATTTGCGCCATAACGCGTCGAAATCCGTTCAGGCAATCAAAAGTTATAGGCGATCGAAATTTCAAAAAACCGCATTGAGAAGTCGTCACATATTAGGGTTGTACGCTGACGCGTACACCCTGAAAGTTCTGGAGGATGAGCCCACCCATTGTAGGTATGTACATACATAGGTAGGTATACACTTGTCCAAAAAAACGTCCGGGGCAATTTAGTCAGCAATTGTTCAGCTGAAGAGAACCACTCCAGGATGTTTGTCAAGTTCTCCGTCATGGACGGCGCTTTGGCGAGCGTCGCGTCCGTGTCGGTGGTGCTGTACGTGATGCTGCTGGTGGTGCTGGTGCGCCACCGCTGGACGCCGCCCCTGGACAGTCCCTTCTACCACCTCAGCATCGCCATCGGCCTGGCCGACCTTTCGAGTCTCGCCTTGACCTACTTTGGCCAGCGACCACTGGAGTGGGGACTGCTCATGCAAGAGGTGTTCCTGCCAGGGAGGCGAGCGCAGCTGCTGCACACCACGCAATGTACAGTCTACAGGCAATGTACAGCGTGAGATGGTTGCATCTCGATTGCAAGTCCTCAAATAATGCGTTCCATCTCTAATCGTAGTACCATTTTCCTAGTCTCAGTGACGCTGTCTAGACGCATGTACCGTAAACCCTATAATTGCCTCCTCTCTACAATTAGACCCTCCCGTCTTACGGCGCAACTGAAACAGTTAGCCCCCAGGCGGATAGTTATATATGGGTTTTACGGTGATTGACAACCTTTGTGGATTGCAATCATTGCAAATAACGCAATAAGCTCAATTTAGTACTATATGTTGTAAAATGTTCCGTTCCAATGGAGCCCAACCTGTGACTTGTCTCTCAAGCCTCACACATTCTGCCAACACTAAGCGTGACGCTGACTGCAAGCGTAATGATGGTCCAGGCGTCTGGAACGACGCTGCTCGCGCTCAACCGCATGATGGCTATCGTCATGCCGAAAGACTACGAGCGGGTGGGCATTCTTTCACGCACCGGCACGCACGCACGCACGCACGCACGCACGCACGCACGCACGCACGCACGCACGCACGCATGCACGCACGCACGCACGCACGCACGCACGCACGCACGCACGCACGCACGCACGCACGCACGCACGCACGCACGCACGCACGCACGCACGCACGCACGCACGCACGCACGCACGCACGCACGCACGCATGCACGCACTGACCGCACGCACGCACGCACGCACGCCTCACGCACGCACGCACGCACGCACGCACGCCCGCACGCACGCACGCACGCACGCACGCACGCACGCACGCACGCACGCACGCACCGGCACGCACGCACGCACGCACGCACGCACGCACGCACGCACGCACGCACGCACGCACGCACGCACGCACGCACGCACCCACGCACGCCACGCACGCACGCACGCACGCACGCACGCACGCACGCACGCACGCCCCCACGCACGCCCGCACCCACCCACGCACGCACGCACGCACGCACGCACGCACGCACGCCCGCTCTCTCGCAGGCACGGACGCACGCTGGCACGCAGTCACGCACGCACGCACCGGCACGCACGCACGCACGCACGCACGCACGCGCGCACGCACGCACGCACGCACGCACGCACGCACGCATGCACGCACGCACGCACGCACGCACGCACGCACGCGCGTACGCACCGGCACGCGCGCGCGCACGCACGCACGCACGCACGCACGCACGCACGCACGCACGCACGCACGCACGCACGCACGCACTCACGCACGCACGCACGCACGCACGCACGCACGCACGCACGCACGCACGCACGCGCGCACGCACGCACGCACGCACGCACGCACGCACGCACGCACGCACGCACGCACGCACGCACGCACGCACGCACGCACGCACGCACGCACGCACGCACGCGCGCACGCACGCACGCACGCACGCACGCACGCACGCACGCACGCACGCACGCACGCACGCACGCACGCACGCACGCACGCACGCACGCACGCACGCACGCACGCACGCACGCACGCACGCACGCACGCACGCACGCACGCACGCACTCACGCACGCACGCACGCACGCACGCACGCACGCACGCACGCACGCGCGCACGCACGCACGCACGCACGCACGCACGCACGCACGCACGCACGCACGCGCGCACGCACGCACGCACGCACGCACGCACGCACGCACGCACGCGCAGTTGTGGACGCCGAGGAACTACTGGTGCGCGATGGTTGTCATGTCGCTGTCGGCGTCGTGGTGCCCCTTCGTCATGATCCTGAACGCCAAGCCGTACTTGTACACGAACCCCGACAACCTCACCGGTTTCTACAACATGGAAAATCGAGTAGGGAATACACTAATAGGTACATGTACCTCACTGTGCCTGCACTATCGGGAGGGTGGGGGGGGGACTATTTGAGGAATTTCAGATTCACTGTACATGTATGTAGGTGGTAGTGACAGACCGCACTGGATCGGTTCGCTTCCGCAGGCAGTCGAGTGTACCTGCCTACAGTGTACCGATGTGCTTTGCCGTTGCTCTAGGAGCTGGTGTTTCTCTGCATGACGGGCATGCTGACGTCGATGGCGCTGTTGTCGGCGAGCTGCTACGTCGTCGCCGTCGCCTTCCTCGTCAGGCGCAAGCTCCGCTACGGCCTTCTTCAACTCGGCAACCAACAAAGCGGCACTTCGTCCGCCGAGGTACATACAATGCCGCCTCGTCTGACTCTCCGTCTGATGACCGTTGCACACGCGGTTCCAAGAGTTGTACAGGCCACTCGCCGTCCCCGCATACCTAACCATCTCTTGTGTATTGTGCACACTAGGGATGAGCATGGGCCGGGCCCGCCCGGCCCGGCCCGGCCCGGCCCGGCCCGTGGGCCAGGCCGGGCCGGAATTCCAGGCCCGTTTTGCGGGCCGGGCCGGGCCGGGCCTGCGTTTTGAGGGTGCGGGCCGGGCCGGGCCGGGCCGAACGTTCTTGGCTGGCCAACGTATAGATAGCCACCTAGGTATGTAATGCATTGTAAGTATCGGCGACTATTCTGCACCGTATTAGCAACTTTGTATTCTATGACGCGCGTCTTTCGCGCTCAAATGGTGCAAAGGCCGTAAAATGGTTGTGAACTGCGATTCTGAGAGGTGGATGCGCCATTCCGTTAAGTAAATCACGCAAATTGGCATACGGTATTTTAGCAAATTGTACACTGTAGTGACTGTACTTATTTCGTGTTGCGGGCCGGGCCGGGCCGGGCCTGCGATATTGAGCAGTTGGACGGGCCGGGCCGGGCCTGGATTTTGAGGGCGCGGGCCGGGCCGGGACGGGCCGGACTATCTGGCGGGCCGGGCCGGGCCGAGATGTGCAGGCCCGTGCTCATCCCTAGTGCACACAGATTTCCACTACTTCGGTAGAGCATTCCTAACGAAACGGAAAGTGGGCCGCTCACCTGAAACGGATTGAATCTTCGCACCAAAAGCCCCAAAGCAGACCAACAACGGATACAAATGAGAGCGTTTATTTCTTGCCCAGGCTACACCTCGTCCAAGGGCTGAAGGCATACATGTAACTGGGGGGGGGGGGGGTTTCCACCCACCCCCACGGACTTTTACCCCCCCCCAGCCTCCCCCCAGAATTTTTCGAAAGTTTTCCAACTTATTTACAACTGTAAAAAGTCGTGTATTTTTCGTCTTTTTCAGTGTTTTTTTTTACCATAAAACAGCTAAATAACGCTATTTATAGCCTGTTTTAACCTATTTTTTACCCAAAAGTGCGTATTCAGACACTATTTCAGTACACTTTTTTTACCCTCTGACACCCCCTCCCTCTTCAAATCTGCTTACCCCCCCCCCCCACCCCCCAGCATCGTCTCGGACGCTCCCCCCCCTTCCTAAACCCGGTTACATGTATGGCTGAAGGGGTGGGGAGCATTGCAAATTGGGGGGGGGGAGGCAGGCAGTGCACCTGGGGCAGGGAGGGCCGTCCTAGCCGCTCCAATGATGAGAGGTGGCAGGGACCAGGTTGCAGACTGTTCGGTGCACTCTGTACCATGGTCAGTACAGGGATGGCTTTAGCTGCGTCTGGCTGCGTGCGGCGCTGTGATCTTCGTGGCGCAGGCGATGCTCGCGGCCGTCTACGTCCTCCTGCTCGTCTTCACCGCGCCCCAGGCGACCGCCGTCATCTACGCAGCATGGTGCGTACGTGCACGTAAAAAATTGTTCGAGAAATAGTTTGGTTTGTTCGAGAAATGTACCGTATCGCCATGGGATTTTTTTTGTGTACCGCCTGGAGAGGTGGTAACATTGTATATGGGGGGGTGCGTGATTCCTGGGGTATATGTTCAGAGGCTGAGACTCCGGTTCAACTTTAGGTTCGTGGTCATGGACTTCAGCAGCTTCGTCAATCCCTACTCGATCCTACTGGCGTCCAAGTCGGCCCGCACAAAGTTCTTCACGGCCTACGGCTGCGGCGGCTGCACGGGCGAGAACAAGGTCGCGCCTCGCATGACGACCACCGTCGCACCGGCAGCCACCCAACCAACCGCGAACAGATGAAGATCAGCCAGGGACATTTTCACATTTTTAGGCGTAGCTCATTGTTGAATCTTTTCCCCAGCGTAGAAGAGCGGAGCATCGAAAGCCGCCGAAGAGAAGAACTTTGGCCAGTTTTCGCCGTTGTGACAAAGAGTCATCGAAAGCGAATCCGAACAACAGAATATACCGCACCGCACAGCACTTTCACTGTTGCGACAGCAACCAAGCGTATGGGTATCACCACCTTGCAGCCTCGAAGTCGTGCGAACGAGCAACGATACTCTTTTCACTGTCAATTCACCATTTTTGCATACGAGAATAAAAAGAACGCATGAAATAAGAATCAACAGATAAGAACACAAAAACAAAGGTCCTAAATCAGAATAACGATTTCCATATTAGGCAGGTATGTACTTATGTACGTACTTTCATTGTCAACTTGGCGACAGACTATCGCAAAAGACCAACAGAGTCATCACAGGGACGTCCAAGTGCCCGTGTTGGGCGAGTCAATCCAGTCGGCCGGTGGGACGCTGGTCGCGTTCCCGACGCACACGTGTCTGTTGGCCCTGCACTGGCCCTTGAAGTTCAGTCTCACGATGCAGTCCTGCCAATGGGATCCGAGTACTCCGTCAGGGATCTTGTACATGCATGCATGTACTACACTACTGTGCATGCCGTAAATACTCTGCGTGACACCCCACGACCCGCAAATCGAGCATGAGAAGACTGTGTGCTGTCCACTGTGCGTGCATGCCGTACACCCTGTTATTGCATCCCCCAACGTGCGTTGTGTGAATTAATGCACACAAAGGCCTGTCCGTGCGGTCAGAGGCCAGGCGAAAAGTCTCCGCCAACACGCGAGCTTCCAAAATTGTAAGACCCACGCCCGCAAGAGTATGTAATAAATCTCTTTCCCAAACATCTCCTCTCCTACGGCCCGAATAGAGTATTTTCTGGAGATTAATTAGAGGGTTCAGAGTATATAGGTACACATACCTGCACTTGTTGCTCGGGCACGAGTCCCCTGACCATGAGCTCGTCGGTCTCGGCAAAGTGCTTGCGCTGTCTCTGCTGCCAATTGCGTTGCGCGACGGCGACCAACCGCGCCGGCCGCTCGTCGAACGTGGACGGCCTACGCTTGTGCAGCGCCGACTTCGCCTTGCGCATGTGGTAGAATAGGGCCACCGAAGGATCGATCTGCACACTAGGGATGAGCATGGGCCTGAAGATCTCGGCCCAGCCCGGCCCACCAGATAGTCCGGCCCATCCCGGCCCAGCCCACGCGTCAAAAACCAGGCCCAGGCCCGGCCCGGCCCATCCAACTGCTCAAATTCCAGGCCCGGCCCGGCCCGGCCCATCCCAAGAAATAAGTACAGTGGTGCACTAAAATAAGTTGTACATGTACGTACGCCAGTTTGCGTTTTTTCACTACACATACACAGAGAATGGCGCTTCTGGCTTTACAGCTTCCAACCATTTTTTGGCCTCAAGATTGACCGTGTTTGTCAATTGAAGTTGGCCGCTCACAAAGGGTTTGTTGAGAAAAAAAAGGCGCTGCCCATGTCTGATGTATTATCTATCGTCGCCAAGCCAGTGATGTAGAGGCGGCGCCTGGAGGGCGCCGAGCTGGCAGTCGTCACGAGCGCCTTGCTCGCGATGGACGTGAGGCTGGGCTAGCGCCAGATGCTCATGCCTTTTAGTACTACGTCGTCGTCGTCGCTTCACGTCTGTTGTCTGCTCGTCTGTGCCTCACGGTCTAAGGGCCGTGACGACAACGAAAACGGCAACGGCGACGACGACGGCAACGTCGCGACCAACGCGCTAGATTAACAGTGAGACGACGCCGTCACGACGAACTTTTAGGCGCACTCGCGTCCTTAATGCCTCCTTTCTGCTGAATAGTCGCCGTTACTTACAATATGCATAACATACAATGTAGATTCCTATGTTTCAGCCAGGAACGTTCGGCCCGGCCCGGCCCGGCCCACACCCCCAAAACGCAGGCCCGGCCCGGCCCGGCCCACAGGATGGGCCTGGGATTCCGGCCCAGCCCGGCCCATGGGCCGGGCTGGGCCGGGCCGGGCCGGGCCGGCCCAGCCCATGCTCATCCCTACTGCACACTAACTCGGCAAGTAGCCACTCCCACGGTCGCATATACGTGACCGCATACCTGTATACCTTAAACCCTATAATTAGCCCCCCTTTTATGATTAGCCCCCTATAATTATACACCCTCCTAAGACCACTTTGAGTCGTATAATTACCCCCCCCCCTATAATTACGCCCCCTCCCCTAAATCAGGGTGTACGCGGCAGCGTACAACCCTAATCAGGGTGTACGCGGCAGCGTACAACCCTAATCAGGGTGTACGCGGCAGCGTACAACCCTAATATGTGACGACTTCTGCAATGCGGCTTTTTGAATTTTCAGTCGCTCATCACTCTTGATTGCCTGAACGGACTGTGGCGAATGATAGCTCAAAAGAACCGCCTTCTAGACCGGAATCGAATAAGCCGTCCCGCGTTTCGGTACTCGAGCGTATTAACACGAAACTTCCGAAAATGTTCCGAAAAAGTGGTGTTTTTTTTTTCCTGTTCTGCACACACTTTTTGGGGCGCCGCTCTGGAACGCCTCAGTCGATTGGGACAAAACTTGGCGTGAGCACGCGGTATATGATGGCAACTTTGTGACCGCAAGAAAAATTTATCTAGGTGCTACGGATCTAGAGTTAAGGCCGATTTAGTAATTTTTTGGAACATAGTCGTTTTTTTTTGGCCAAAATGCGACAAGAGTAAAAGTCGAAAAAAAAGCCGAGTAAACCCCCAAATGTTATTTGATTTCCATAAACAGCTTTACAAAGAAAGTCTAAGACGCTTGCATGACATTTGAAATTCTCACCACATAATGAGATATTGGCAACCAAAATTTCGCAAATTTCGACCAAAAAAACTTTGTCAGCTATAGGCGCTTCAACCGTTTGTGGCAGAGCTGTTCTGCAATGACGAAAGTTAATCGTCCGGACCTGGAATAGGTTGCTTTCGACAAATGGCAGCGCTCCTATGCCCATGTCTCGGTCGGCCCCCTTTGAAATGCCATTTTTTGGGTGTTTTGTCCCAAAAGTTTGTCAGCTATAGGCGCTTCAACCGTTTGTCATACAGCTGTGCTGTAATGATGAAAGTTACTCGTCTGGACCTGGAATAGGTCACTTTCGAGAATGGGAGCGCTCCGATTTCCATGTTTCGCAGCTCGACCCTCTTGGCGCACCCCCCATTTTGGGCAAAATTTGGAACTATGATCGTGCATTATTTTTCATTTCCTGAACGAATTCTGGCGCGTGATAGCTCAAAAGAAGCGCATTCAAAGGGGGAATCGATTAAGTCATAACACGCTTCCATACGCTTGTGCATTCCCGAGAAGTTTTTGGAGATGGCAGGACCCACTCTACATAACAAGCTTCTTGGTTCGTCGCCCATTCGCGCCTGCATCAATTGGACGGAAACCTCGCAGGCATCTATGCTCCACATCAAAAAATGAAATCGCCGGAGGGACTCTTGCTACATGACAGCTATGGTTTACTGGGCACATTTTTCTTTTTACCATGTTCCTTAAATCAAGAGGTCGCTGGTTCGAATCCCAGTAACGCCTGCCTGTGCCTTTGCACGTGTCCCCTTGGAAAACCCATCAGCGTTGCTTTACTGTAGTGTCTCCAGTCCATTCCACATTTTTTGTCTCTTTTCTAGGTTCTTTTACCAGAATTTTGGTAATTTTTTGGGCTAGAAAAAATATTTATAGACGAATGCTCGCTACAGCCCCTGATACATGAAAATGACACATCTGCACACCCGCACGCACGCGCGCGCGCCGCGCGCGCGCGCACGCACGCACGCACGCACGCACGCACGCACGCACGCACTCACGCACGCACGCAGACAGGCCCGCATGCTATCTCGCACGCACGCACACACGCACGCACACACGCACGCACGCACGCACAATGTGTACAGTGGTACACGCTTTTCATAAGCTTTATGGTGCAACACTGAGCATGCGTCCGTTCTGGTCTGCTGCTGTGGGTTTGTATGTGTGTGCGTGCGTGAGTTTTTGATTAATCTTTCTTTTACGAAAAAACACTGTATTAAGGAAAATTTTGCAGGTGGCTGCAAAAAAAGGAGAATATGTGACGCTCCTTTAGGCCCAGTTTGAAAAAACGCGGTATTAAAAGTAGCCACTTCATCAGATGATCAACTTCAGTTTGGACAAACCGTGTATAATCGAACCAAGCGCAGCAACACGTCACATATTCGGCGTTTGTTGTGCGAGCCATCGCACACAGCCACAACACTACCACTATCAATCCACCCTCACAAACTCTTTCATCTCTCTGACGATGCGCATTCTCTGACGATTCATTAGGCATCGTATGGATGGACAGGGCACACAGCCAAAGATTCTGCATAAATAATTTCGCTACCCTGCCCATCTTAAATTTTTAATATGTGGCTTGCCCTTACAGTAAGTGATATGCACCATCAATTCACGATCTTGAGTACCAAGTACATTGTATGCCCTACATTCAATCTTCGATTCTCGTTCATCTTTGTTCCGCTTCTGTTAGCCTGTGCCTATGGACGGACGGAACTGCCATCTGTAGACGTCCAGTCAAGGATAAGGCCCGCTCTCGTCTCTGAGTCCAAGGAATGAAAGGCCTCGGTCCTCATGCAGCCTGGACTGCCTTTCCAGTGATCCAAGCGAGCACAACAAACGCCGAATATGTGACGTGTTGCTGCGCTTGGTTCGATTATACACGGTTTGTCCAAACTGAAGTTGATCATCTGATGAAGTGGCTACTTTTAATACCGCGTTTTTTCAAACTGGGCCTAAAGGAGCGTCACATATTCTCCTTTTTTTGCAGCCACCTGCAAAATTTTCCTTAATTGACCATCGTCTGAAAGGCGAAATTTTCAATGTCTGGGTGTATGTGTATGTATGTACGTGTATGTACATGTGAGACTGTGTGAGAGTGTGTTACGAGTGCACCAACGTGCGTGCGCAGCGTCTTTTTCCCTTTTAAAAATCGCCTCCACGCGTCTTTTCGCCCACAAAGCTTTCCACACATCGACACTTCCAGTTTATAAGCCCCTGTAATTAGCCCCCCCCCCCCACTTATATTTGTGAAGCCTCCTAGAGCTCGAACCGAAACAATTAGCCCGTGGGGGGCCCGGGGCGATCTTTGCACGACTCTACTATTTGTATCGCCAATGCAACTAGAACAAATACAGTGCACCTATTAGAACGTCGCTCACATCTTGGTTGTGGAAGCCGCCTTCCGCCCACTGTCTGACGCTGTGCACGCCGCCGATGGTGACGACGTCGAGCCGAAAGAAAGTCTTGCCGACTATCGCAGTCGTCGTGTTCTCTCGGTCCACCTTCTTCAGGTATTCAAAGTCGACCTACAGGCAACACAGAGCAACTGTTAAGAACAAACGTGAATTTGGTGCATTGTTCATTACCCCTATTCACTGCTGTTGCTTTTGTGGCTTTTGTTTTTGCTCGATTGCATTGTAGGTGTAGCCTATTGTCTAGGTCTCCCCCTGCTAGGTATTTTAGCCTCAGTTGTTGCCATTCTTAGTGAAAGGCGCACGAATGCGTTTATGCGAATGCGGAGACGTAGCCAACCTGCGAGGGGTGCTGCATTTCAACTTTGCGCCAGCTCTCAGTGCCGTTGGCCCGGCTGTGCACGTTTGAAATGCGCAGGTGAACTGCCCCCACTTTCGGGTCGCGCGCCACAGTCGACGTCAGCAAAGCGGAAAGGCTAAGGTTTGGAGAAAAAAAGAACTAAGCTTTATTTTGAATCTTGAAAGTACAGTAAGGAAATGTGCCTGGAGTTGTAGACGAGAACCAGTTCGTCAGGGTCGGCGGAGATGGCCCACTCCGTGTCGACCTTTCTCCGTAGCAAGCAGTCGGTCAGCGCCAGCGTCTCCTCGTGATACCTCGACTAAACAGAAAGCCAATCACCTATATAACAAAAATCTAAATACTAGTTTAGAGAAAAGTTTTGAGGGCTTTGTTGCAGCTGGCCGCACGAACGTTTTGAATGTGCATAAACACTACTACACACACGCTCGTGCTTTTTAGAACTATAAAACTATAATAAAATGACGTACTTGGAAGTTGGCCTCTGGAATATCAAGAGTCGCAGGCCACTCAACGATGTCAACTAAACCATCTTTTTCAAACACTCTTAGCACCCTCCACACTTCTTTCGTGACGGTCATAACGGGCACCATAATCTTTGTGGCGCCAATTACCTAAACACGAAGTTTTAAGGTGGGCTGCGACTCCATAAAAAAGCAGAAACGCAACGCACCCTCCAAATCTCCACGTATTGCACTATTTGTTGCCAGTCGGTCAGCAAGTGCAGCGGCTTGCCGCACACCACAAGCTTGTGAGGCTTTGGCTTGTCCTTCACACTTCTCAAATCAATAATCTCTGCGACTTTTGCGAATTGCAACTGTTCTTTGTCACTTTTGATTGTAGTATTGAGCCGCGATTTAATAGCGATATACGCGCCGTTTGACAAGACATTTTCAGCGAAACTAGCGTTCCTTAAGATGTAATCAATAGCGAAGCTGCCGTGAGTGCAACGGGAGCCGCATTCGTAGGTTTCCTGCAGCGACGCGACACTTGAATGGGGAATCAAGTGCAATTTAAAATCTGAAAATCAAGTTTACATCCTGCGTGCGTGCGTGCGTGCGTGCGTGCGTGCGTGCGTGCGTGCGTGCGTGCGGGCGTGCGTGCGTGCGTGCGTGCGTGCGTGCGTGCGTGCGTGCGTGCGTGCGTGCGTACATGCGTGCGTGCGTGCGTACATGCGTGCGTGCGCGCATGCGTGCGTGCTTGGTCCAACCTCCAATCCTGAGGAAGCTCTCAAGTTTCACTTTGCACAGTCTCCTCCTCAGGATGTGCACTCTGAATCTGATTTCCTTGCCGCCATGGAATCTCAGAACGTATCCAGTTTTGAACAGCAAATTTTCCACTGGTTTGACGACGTCGAGGTCGTAGCTGAGGTGATAATGATGCTTGAGACGATGCACCAAAATAATCGATGAGGCCGAGAAGACGACAACGACTAGCCAGTTCCGAATGAGAAATCGGTAGGGGCCTCGCAGTGCAGCGAGCATCTCAGCTAGGCGCACGCACACCGTCATACAGTTCGCGTTTTAGCCCCATCGTATGCGCGGTCCTCCAGCAACGACGCGATTCTGCAAATGCGCTCGCGCATTGTCACTGCGCCTGTATACAGCCTGTGTCATCAATATTGCGCGGGGGGCCGTCAATTAGGGCAAGCGGCTCTATCGATTCCTACTCTCTGTGCGTCCGGTCTGTAGGCGACCCAGTGAGGCCGTGCGTGTTCGTGCGTGCGTGCGCGTACCTGCCTAGCCTATGCATAACCACATTGTATAACGCTTGGAGGCAGGCTGAATCAGGCAACGCTTCGTCGCTCCAGCCCAACGCATAGCAACGCACCATATCGTCAACGCATCGAGTCATCAAGAGGATTGTATGGGTTGAAGTGTGCTTTGAAGGTTGAAGGGATTTGATGTTGTTGTTGTACAATTCAGACTCTTTGGCGGTGCCAGTCGATTCCTTTTGAAATCAGTGAAATCGCAGCGCAAGCTCTAACGCCACGTACCCCCGTAATTATGTACCTGTATATCTCCTTCGATAAGAAAATATACAATGACTATGCAATACGCCAATATACAATACAAATGTACTTATACAATGCGCTGTCGTTTTATTCCAAATTAAAACAAGCAGCGACGCCAAGCTTCCTGTCGGAATGCCCAAAAGTGGAAATTACAAGTCAAGGCGTAACGCCTGACGCGAATGCGCACGCTACAACAACACAGAAAATCCAAGCAGCGAAAAGCTTATCTGGAACAAAACGAGTAACCGAGAAAAGAGTGAAGACTTAAAAGCGAAAGGCACAATTACTGTTTGTTTTAGTATTTCTTTCATCAATTCTTCTTTTGACGACTTGAAAACGCTGTTCGCAGCCCGCATACTCGCAGGATCTTTTCCAAAATGTTAGTTCGAAGGTACTTTAAGTGACCTGGGAGATGTGCGTGCAGGCGAGCACGAACGGCGTTACCGTACGTACTTACATACAACTACCATAATTCTTCTCGTCTCTCCTGTACTCCGCAGTGAGCCTTTGCCTCTTGTAGAGAAAGTGACCGATGAGCCATACGGCGGTGACGACGGCTGCGATGGCGGCGTAGAGGAGCCACGCCAACTGGGGCCAGAAGGCGACGGTGAGTTTGTAGACTTCGTTTAGGACCAGCTGCTGGATCAGGAAGTTCAGACGACTCGCGACGTGCAGCATCGACAGCACCTTGCCCAGCTGAATGGGTTCGGCATGTCAAAGGTGGTGTGCCCGTAGTGAGTGTCCGCAATACCCGGACCGGACCCATGACGTGCAAATGCTCGATGGAGCCCTCAGGTACATAGTGTACGCTTCATCATGCTGTGCATACGCTGTTAACCCATTATTTGGGTAGCATCGCCAAGACTCTTGCTGTGTACATCAATCATGCTGTGGCCCTCTTTGACATGTGTGTGTGTGGTGGCTCGTGTGTGGCGACGACTCACGCTGCACACTGCCTCGAAAGACCATTCTGGAAGTAACGTACCTATACATTGTACATGCTTTGTCCTTGAATACCAAGGCTGCAAGGAGGTTGCTTACCTCATGCGGTTCCACCACTTCTTGGACAATTTTCTGCGCAGAGCCAATCGCACTGGCGTAAGCAATTTCGAATATCAGTCGGACGTATATCTGAATTTGACATCTGAATTGAATTTCCTGAGCTTAATTCAGGAACTTCTGACTTGCCTGCCAAGTGTTGTGGGCAGCCGCCACTACGAGCGCTGAGCCGCAAGCCGCGATTCCAGACAGCAGAATTATGCAGCTGTATGAGAGACCCAAAACCTTGCGCAGAAACGCTGCGCCCATAATAGCTGCAATGAGCGCGCGTTTATGCGGACAACTAGCGCTGCTTCCTTGCGTTCGGATGCGTGCGTAGCATTTCATCGACTGATAGAAATTATGACGTATTTTCGGGAATTAAAGAAGAATGCACAAAAATATTTACAAAAAAAATAATTAGGTATTTTTTTTGTATTGTAGTCTGCAAACGTCGAACCCACTCGCGAGCATTCTGTAGAACGAGTAGGCCGCTAGGTCACTGCCGGTCCAATTAAACGGACTGCTCAGGGTGTAAATGCTGAGAAACGCTGAAAGTGCCGCGCGAGTATCAGAGCACAAGGAGTGCAAATCTTCATAGCATAGCAGTATGCCATACAATTCTCCCCATCCTCAACGCCCCCGATGCAAGACATCATGAGAAGGAGCAGCAAGAGAATCGCCCGTCGGCCATGTTCCCTTTGCCGAAACAGGCAAGTCAGCGCGGCGGACTGCTTGCGCCAGATACCATCTAGACAAGAAGACTCGTCGTCGTCGTGCAGCAGCCGAGATTCGTCGGGTTTTGTGGATCTTAACGTGGAGATTTTTGAAACAATTGTCGTTTCGATACCTTCACGTGTTTTATGTATTTCCCGCTAATGAGTCGAAGGGGACGTTGTGTGGGCCCAAAGCGGACCTTGCACCCCAACCAGATTTTTTATTTGTGTGGTGTGAAAGTAGTTTTTGTAAAATAAGACGAAGGTGCGCTATTTTCAGCTTACATTTTAAGCGTAAAGTGCCAATTATTTACTCTCTGCAGAAACCAAGATTGGAATGCGTTACCTGGCTCGATGCTCTGGGATGTGATCGGGAATAATCGCTCCACAAAAAAATGACGCCGAAGCAAGAATCGTCGCTGTCAGTAGCGCCGTCGACGAAATGTCATGCTCAAGAGTCAAGACCTTGGGTAGAACGAACCCAAATAACGCCAAGAAGACACTCGACGCAATCATCGACAGTGCCGCTGAAGCGAGATGTATTATGAGTTGTATGTAAGCGAAATTTTATTGATGTTTTGATGTATACTTTATTAAAAGAAACTCACAAAAAGCGACAATTCGAGAATAGAACGACTGCGTTTGTCGCCGTTCGGAGTCGTCGGCGATGTAGGCGTAAACGAGAGCTGGCTGAACGGATGAGGACACCGCCTCCAAGGGTGCCGCTGCGTAGACTAGCCATTTTGGTGCGTTAAGCGTATAGGAATTGTAGAATTGATACAGCAGGGTGCAGAGGTCCAACGTGCCAGGACCGGACAAGAGAAACGGCTTCCGACCAAATTCGTCCGACCATGCGCCGGCGTGGACGTTAAACTCTCACGCACGCATGCACGCACGCACGTACGCAGGCACGCACGCACACACGCACGCACACACACACACACGCACGCACGCACGCACGCACGCACGCACGCACGCACGCACGCACGCACGCACGCACGCACGCACGCACGCACGCACGCACGCACGCACGCACGCACGCACGCACGCACGCACGCACGCAACAAAACAATAGAAAAAGCCCGCACCAAAGACTGGCATGTAAATTATATCCAGAGGCTTAGTGACGATGGCAATGACTTGCTTGATCGTGGCGACTTCCTGAGCGATGAACGTCTCTTGAGCTCCAGTGGACAGATTGCTAAATCTCTCACTATTCAGCATCGTGACTCTGCTCTTTAGCATGTCCGGCGTAAAAGTGGCCACCAATTGAACTGAAATAATCGCGAGAGTCGCAGACAGTTCGACATTCATCTGCGAGAACCGTCGAAAGAGCATGGCGTTTGGTTGCCTCATCTCAGAAACTCCTGCACAGATCAACTTCTCCTATAGGACTCTATAGAGTCCTTATCGCAGCACCAGATCTGAACGTACCTGTATGTCGCGGCGCGCGCGGTGCGTACGACTGGATGGTCACCTGTACACTGCGTCCTGTACTACAGCAAACGCATGCACTACGTATGTATGTTGTTCAGGTAGGTACATACCTAGGTATGTAGGTGCACAAACGTTATAAAGGCTGTTTTTTTTTTTTAAATCGTCACATTTCTTTTTTGAATAACTTTTGTTTCCTTTGTCGGATTGTTATGAAATTTGGAACACTTATACTCACGACTTTAGGATTTTGTCTGAAAAAAAGAATCGCCGAATTCGGTTGAGGATTCCAAGAGTTATGGCACTACAAATCATATGTCTCGTATTTGAGCAGATTTTACAAGCTTTACTGTTCGAATTGTGACCATCCAGTACTGTAAGCCAAATTTCAAACGCCAAACTGCTTTTGGTTGGCGCGGGTTCGTCTAATCGGCGTACAGTATTCTCTACTGCTGCTCGCTCGACTAAAACCTCTCCATCCGCCCTCATCCCATTCCATTCCTGTCCCCGTCCCCACAGCCGCCTGCGGCCACACCACTCCAGTCACTCCAACGCGGGCGCTAAAAACGAGACATTTGAGCGCCATAACTCTTGGAATCCTCAACCGAACTCGACGATTCTTTTTTCAGACAAAATCCTAAGGTCTTGAATATAAGTGTTCCAATTTTTATAACAATCTGACGAAGGAAACAAAAGTTATTCAAAAAAGAAATGTGATAATTAAAAAAAAACACCATTTACATTGTACATGCATAAATAAAAGAAAATTAAGTCAACTCTGGCAAAGTCAATGTTACGTCAATGTCGTGATCAATTTTGAGAGAAAGTGTAAGAGAGGCCGCTTACGTGTTTAAGAAGATGGGATCAGATGAGAATCGACGAGCACTACACGCAGTGAAAAAGTCTTCTGCAGCTGCCTCGTGTGGCCTGCT
Source organism: Paralinhomoeus sp. GSCO2_6 (assembly GCA_030248085.1). Taxonomy (NCBI): domain Eukaryota; kingdom Metazoa; phylum Nematoda; class Chromadorea; order Monhysterida; family Linhomoeidae; genus Paralinhomoeus; species Paralinhomoeus sp. GSCO2_6. The sequence goes on from JASAMY010001655.1 coordinate 47,339, forward strand.
GTCAAAACACGAGCCGGTTTTGGTGATGTGGCGTTGTGGTGGGGTCATCGGTGATGTGCGTGTGTACTGCGCGTCGTGTCGTGCGCTGAATATCGTGTACATTGTATAGTGAACTGTAGTGAACTGGACTGGAACTGAAGCGCTTCTGTCGATCGACAACTGAGCACTAAACGAACACGAAGAGAGCAAGCGAGTTACTTCAAACTTCCATAGTGCTTGGCGTCTCTCCTGTACTCCGCAATGAGCCTTTGCCTCTTGTAGAGAAGGTGGCCGACGAACCATACAGCGGTGACGACGGCTGCGATGGCGGCGTAGAGGAGCCACGCCAACTGGGGCCAGAAGGCGACGGTGAGTTTGTAGACCTCGTTCAGGGCCAGCTGCTGGATCAGGAAGTTCAGACGGCCCGCCACGCTCAGCATCGACAGCACCTTGCCCAGCTGAAAGCGCGCACAGTGTCCTCCGGCCTTTCTGACATGGTGACACCTCCCCCTCCCCTGCTTCCTCAATGAACTTCGTGCCTTGCGCAAGTACTGGCATGTAAATCTACCTATTTTTAGGTCGTTATCGCGTCCGAGCGTTAGCACAGAGAGCGAAAAACTCTCGATACCGTAAGATTCCTATTAAGAAAATTGCAGCTCGATCCCTCAAGTCGTAATAGAGAAGCAGATGGTAACGGACGAACAGAAAGCATAGCGAATGTCTTCTTCGCGCGGAATTTCAACGAGAAAGTGGTTTACCTCATGCGGTTCCACAATTTCCTGGACAATTTTTGTTGAAGAGCCAATCGCGCTTGCGTAAGCAATTTCGAAAATTAGTCGGAGGTATATCTGAATTTGGTCGTCCGAATTTTGCTTAATCGCAAAAAAAAAACGATTTTTGCCTTGCCTGCCACGTGTTGTCGGCAGCGGCCACAACGAGTGCTGAACAGCAAGCCGCGATCCCAGACACCAGAATTATGCAGCTGTATGAGAGACCCAAGACCTTTCGCAGAAACGCAGCGCCCATCGCTTGACCAACTATCTCTGGAAAATGTGTGTGTGTGTGTGTGTGCGTGCGTGCGTAATCCAGAATGCCACACCGACTTGCGAGCGTCTTGAAAAACGAGTAAGCTGCTAGGTCGCTCCCTGACCAATGAAACGGACTGCTCAATGTGTAGATGCTCAGCAACGCTGAAAGCAAAAATTCCAAAAAAATTCCAAAAATTCGCGCACGCTCGCACGCACACACACACACACACGCACACATAGCGATGTCACCAAAAATAAAAATTTAATTAATTAAATAATTCAAAATAATATTTTAAGTACATTAAAAACAAAAATTGTTAAAAAAATAATTCTGTTATGCAGAATTTTTTATTAAAAAATAAATAAATAATTATTTGGAATATTTTTTTAACAATTTTTTTAATTACACGCTCAAAAATTGATTTTTTAACAGATTTTTCAAGTAGTTCATGGTAAGTGTGTCTTTTCCCATTGATTATTGGTGTTCATTTTGTCTACCTCTACCACCATATCATCATTGGCATTTTGTTGCCATCAAATTTATTGTCTTTCCTTTCAGTCCTGTCACACTCAGTGGAGGGTGTGTTCATTTGTAATCATTTCAGTAGGTTTTAGAATGGACTCATCCATTGCAAACATTGGAATGGAAGGAAGTGGTGTTCGTAGCACATGAAATATGACGCTGTACATTGAAATTAATCGGGTATAATGAGGTAATATGTGTGCTGGACGGACAGTAAGCGTGAGTGAGTGTGTGAGAGTGTGTGTGTGCGGCACACACCACACACAAATTTCAAATCTGTAAAGTGGTGAACTTACAGTCCTCCCCGTCCTCCACAGCCCCGATGCAGGATATCATGAGAAAGAGCAGCAACAGAATCGCTCGTCGGCCATGTTCTCTTTGACGAAACAGGCAAGTCAGCGCAGCGTACTGTTTGCGCAAAATAACGCGAAGGCGGTGTGGGGAGGCCGTCTTGTCGCACAACAGCTGAGATTCGTCGCTTTTCGAGGGTCTGCTGAACAATTTTTTTTTGCAATTGGCCTGCAGATACCGTAAATCCTCCAATAGTGGGGGGCACTATTGTTTCAATGTCTCTGAAGAGGGACACTATTAATTTCGTCAGATTTCTGCGCAATTTTGCAGAAAAATTTAAGATTAAAATACCTTAAAATGCACACAGGTACCCGGAATTTAAAAGTTTAATTGAAATACGTGTATTGCACACATGCTTACACACCATTCATGCACTTTTAATGCAACTGGGTAGCATTCAAAAGTTTGATTTTGGCGCGAATTAAAAATTGACTTGCCCCCGGGGCGAGGGCACTATTGGAAGGGGGCTGCTATTGGAGGATTTACGGCCTAAGTGCCGCTTGCGTGTGACGGACAACTTTTTTGCTTGCTTGCGTACCTGTTCCTATGCTGTGGAATGTGATCGGGAATAAACGTCCCGCAAAAGAATGACGCTGACGCCAGAAGCGTCGCAGTCAGTAGCGCCGTCGACGAAATGTCATGCTCTAGAGTCATGACCTTGGGCAGGACGAACCCAAATAGCGCCAAAAATAGACTCGACGCAGTCAGCGATAGTGCCGCTAAAATCGCACATGTGAAGCTTTTTTCTTGCTGTTTTCCGAGAGAAAAAGAAAACTCACAAAAAGCGACAATTCGCGCATAGAACGACTGCGTTTGTCGCCGCTTGGAGTCGTCGGCGATGTAGGCGTACACGAGAGCTGGCTGGACGGATGAGGACACCGCCTCCAGCGGCGCCGCTGCGTACACTAGCCATTTTGGTGCGTTGATCGTGTAGGAATTGTAGAATTGATACAGCAGCATGCAGAGGGCGAACGTGCCAGGTCCGGACAGGATAAACGGTTTTCGGCCCAATTCGTCCGACCATGTGCCTGCGTGGCCGTTTCAACGTGCACGTCAGACACTCACGCACGCACGCACGCAGGCACCAACCAAACAAAAATCACATGCAAGCATAAATAAACAAAAGAAATACCTTCATACCAAAGAATGGCATGTAAATAATTTCCAGCGGCTTGGTGACGATGGAAACGACTTGCTGAATCGTGGCGACCTCCTGAGCGACGAGCGCCTCTTGAGCCCTGGCGGACAGATTGCTCAATTTCTCCGCATTGAGCATCGTAATTCTGTTCTTGAGCATTTCAGGCTTGAAATTGGAGATCAATTGGACGGCGATCATGCCCAGAGTCGCCGACAGTTCAACATTCATTTGCGAGACGAGCCGGACGAGCAAGGCGATTGTTTGCAACATTTTTTTCTCCAGCGTTCAATTGTTGCGCCTCGAGTTCTTATCGCAGCGTCCGATCTGAGCGTGTGTATGTCGCGGGGCGCTGCACGCCACGCCACGCGTACGTGGAGTGTATGCATACGATGCACTCGCCGACACAAGGAACTACGGTACATGTACCGTACCTACATCGGATTCCGTTGTTATCCGTTGTAACTTGTAAAAACTACGGTTGGATTGGGCGCTCTCGGAAGTCACAAAAGTGTGCAATTGTTTCGCCTCAGTTACATACCTTTGGGGCGGGAGAAATGGCGATACGCAATCTACAGGTGGCACACTTCACTGTAACTTCAGATGGAATACAGCGCGTTATGCTGTGAAGAGCACCTCGCGAGCACGTGAACACGCAGAAAGCGGCGGACACACACGAATGGAGACCTCTGCACTGCGCGCATGCACTCTGTACTCGCTGCATATGGGGTTGGACCTTTCCACTGCAGATAAGGACGCGCTTGCAACATCAACAACACGAACACACGGCCAAGGCACGTCAAGCCAGGCAACTGCGGATGCAATCAGACAGAAGCAGGAAACAAGCTCCCTCAGAATGGCGTCTAATCATTTTTTGTGATTTATGATTTTTATGATTTTCATGATATGTCTATTGTCTACATACTCCCTTTCGTCACATGAAATGTCTCGCGGAATGCTTAGTGAGCGGGAGAAAAGTTCAGTCATGATGGGCACCCGTACGTATAATTGACAAGCTCGGCGGCGGTTCGCAAACACACAGTTTTACCGCTGCGAAGGCAAGAACGCTTGGCTGCCTCGCCCGCCTCCCAGTGGCGTTCGTAGGATTTATTTTTCTATGTGGGGAAGGGGGGTGGGGGCTATGATTCTTGCAACAGGGGGTAGGTAGACTGTTAAAACCGGACAGGCTGGACAGGGTGGACAACTGCGGCGGAGGAACAGAGGAGAGGCGAAGTCGTATCTTCGCCTCCTGGTGAGAAGGACAGAGTCGCGTGTTTGTTGAATTTGCCTCCGGCGGAATTGTGCTGCTACAAATTTTCGGCCGCGTCGGGCGTGACAAAGCCGTTGGATGTCGGGCAGGGGAGGGTCAGAATTTGACGGTGCGGGCCGGGCCGAGCCGCGCAGGGTCTGTGGGTGGTCGGGGTCCGAAATTCCAGGCGCTCTTCGCTTTGTGTAGTAGCAAGCAACAAAGCAACACGACACGAATGAAGCAGAAGAAGAACACGTGCCGCAAGAGCGCCAGCGAGAGAGGACGCAAGGCGAGGCGCTACCTCAAACTTCCATACTCCTTGACGTCTCTCCTGCACTCCGCAATGAGCCTTTGCCTCTTGTAGAGAAGGTGGCCGACGAACCATACGGCGGTGACGACGGCTGCGATGGCGGCGTAGAGGAGCCAGGCGAGCTGGGGCCAGGAGGCGACGGTGAGCTTGTAGACCTCGTTCAGGGCCAGCTGCTGGATCAGGAAGTTTAGACGGCCCGCCACGCTCAGCATCGACAGCACCTTGCCCAGCTGAAAGCAGCTTCGTTTCAGTCAGACGAGTAAGAATCCGACTAGGACCCAGGCAGCCAAAAGGTGGTACACCTCATGTGGTTCCACAATTTCCTGGACAATTTTTGTTGAAGATCCGATCGCGCTCGCGTAAACAATTTCGAAGATTAATCGCAGGTATATCTGAACTTGCTCGTCCTAATGTGTCTCATAACCGCGATTAATCGATATTCGTCTCGCCTGCCACGTGTTGTCGGCAGCGGCCACAACAAGTGCTGAGCAGCAAGCCGCGATTCCAGACACCAGAATTATGCAGCTGTATGATAGACCAAAGATCTTGCGCAGAAACGCTGCACCCAACGCCTGACCCATTATCTCTGTAATGTGCGTGCGTGCGTGCGTGCGTGCGTGCGTGCGTGCGTGCGTGCGTGCGTGCGTGCGTGCGTGCGTGCGTGCGCGTGCGTGCGTGCGTGCGTGCGTGCGTGCGTGCGTGCGTGCGTGCGTGCGCGTGCGCGTGCGTGCGTGCGTGCGTGCGTGCGTGCGTGCGTGCGTGCGTGCGTGCGTGCGTGCGTGCGTGTGTGCGTGCGTGCGTGCGTGCGTGCGCGCGCGCGCGTTGGTGTTGTGTGCGCGTGCATGCGTGCGCGTGAGTAATCGTGAATGCCAAACCAACTTGCGAGCGTTTTGAAAAACGAGTAAACTGCTAGGTCGCTCCCGGACCAGTGAAACGGACTGCTTAAAGTGTAGACGCTCAGCAACGCTGAAACATGATCCGTGATTCTCTATGACGCACGTATGCAGCACCCGCAGTGAAGTGTATGAAATCTTACAATCCTCCCCGTCCTCCACAGCTCCGATGCAGGATATCATGAGAAAGAGCAGCAACAGAATCGCTCGTCTGCCACGTTCCCTTTGCCGAAACAGGCAAGTCAGCGCAGCGTATTGTCTGCGAAAAATAGCGCGAAGGCGGTCCGGGGAAGCGTTGTGGTCGTCGAGTAGCGGAGATACGTCGGTTCCTGAGGATCTGAATGGACCTTTTTGACATTTGTGATTCGGCCAAAGCCATCTGACACGGACACACTTCTTGTACATACCGCAAACGGCAACATTTGCCGTTCTCGGAGGCACTATTCGTAGAGCGCACTACTGGAAGGGCCCTATTGGAGGATTTACGGTACCATAGAACAGACGTCGTTACATGCAATACCTGGTCCGATGCTCTGGAATGTGATCGGGAATGAAGGCAGCCGCCACGAATGACGCCGAAGCAAAAACCGTCGCTGTCAAAATTGCCGTCGACGAAATGTCGTGCCCAGAGGCCATGACTTTGGGCAGCACGAACCCAAATAGCGCCAGAAAGACACTCGACGCAATCAGCGACAGTGCCGCTGAAGTGACTCCATGAGCACTGGGCAATTTTGGACTTACTGTAATATCCACGCAACAGAACCACTCACAAAAGGCGACAATTCGCGAGTAGAACGACTGCGTTTGCCGCCGTGTGGAGTCGTCGGCGATGTAGGCGTAAACGAGAGCAGGTTGGACGGATGAGGACACCGCCTCCAGCGGCGCCGCTGCGTACACTAGCCATTTTGGTGCGTTGATCGTGTAGGAATTGTAGAATTGATACAGCAGAGTACAGATCGAAAACGTGCCAGGACCGGACAGGATGAACGGCTTGCGGCCGAGTTCGTCCGACCATGTGCCTAAATGTTGTTGTTGTTGAGAGCGTGCACGTCACCAACTCACAGGCCGGTGTGCTGAAATATTTACTCCCATGAAATCGACTCCCCATGGAAGGAATATTTTAAAAAAATCCACTCCCATGGAGTAAATGCTTTATGAAATTTACTCCCCACTGGGGAACTCATTTTTTTATGAAATTCACTCCCAACCTAAATAATCGACTCCCCCTGTGGCCTAAAACCTAAATAATACTTGGGAACTTGAAATGAAAAGTTTTAATGTGACTTTCACTTGAGAGTCTGAGGCCCAAATAACTTCGGTCAACAAAAGCACAACGTATGTGCATACCGAAGAATGGCATGTAAATGATTTCCAGCGGCTTGGTGACGATGGAAACGACCTGCTGAATCGTGGCGACCTCCTGAGCGACGAGCGCCTCTTGAGCGCCCGCGGACAGATTGCTCAGTTTCTCGGTATTGAGCATCGCAATTCTGTTCTTGAACATTTCCGGCTTGAAATTGCTCATCAGTTGGACGGCGACAATGGCGAGAGTCGCAGACAGTTCGACATTCATCTGCGAGAACAGTCGAAAGAGCATGACGATTGTTTGCCTCATTTTCTCCAGCGATCAATTGCGCCTTGAATTGTTATCGAAGCGCCAGATCTATCTGAACACATACACTCTGTTCTCATCCTTGTACACATATGCGCATTATTACACAGGTCAGGCCGCACATGTACTATCAACGACGGTACACCATAATCAATCGAATAGCCCTCTGTGAGTGGGTAGACTTGTTTTTTTTTTTTCGTTCAGGCAATGAGGAAGGAATATTGTAGGGTGGGGAGGAATTTTTTACGGCTAAACAACTTAGAAACGAATAGTGGTTTCCGGTTTTCCGGTTGCGTCGGCGCGGCAGTGTCGTAAAACAGTCAAACGACGTAACGCAACCGCGCCAGAATTACGACCTAACAACGACAGAACAGTTGGGTCGGTCATGCAGAGTTTTTAGAAGACGTCGCGAGAGATTGACAAAATGCGATGTTTCTAAGGTCGCTTGAAAGTACAGTGTGCATACATACTGTGCATGGCAGTGACCAATAGGGCTGGTCGTGGCCTAGAGCCCGCGCCCTTTGGAACTCTGGTGTCCCTCCGGCGGGCGGGCGGGGCATTTCCCCACCCGGGGTTTGGCGACACGGGGGGAGGGGGCACAAGACCCAGGGGGGCCCCCCCGGGCCCCCCCCATATATATATATATTGCATTTTTGACAATACTTGAATTAATTAGCCAATTCAACTAAGACATTTTGTTTTTAAAATTAAACTACAAAATGAAAACCAAACACGTGCAAAACAGCGAGAGCGCGACTCCGAGCCCAATGTGAGCACGCACCCAACCAGACACACTCTAAACAACTCGCGCGCCACGTTGGCCGAGATAAGAACACTCGCCATATGCAGCAGCTATACGCAGAAACGGATGAGAGGATGGACACTAATATCAGCATACCGTAAATCCTCCAATACAACCCCGCCCCCTCCAATAGTGTCCTGCCCCTCCAATAGTGCCAATGGGGGTAAGGGGCATGTTGTGCCATGTGCCTTTTATGGGCAAAAATACAGTGATAAGTACATTTATATCGTGTATACACACTACTACTAACCAATAATTGTACGTTTCAGCAACTATTAAGGGTAAATCAACCATTAAATGTGGCAAAAGTGATCAAAATCACCGAAAAATCGGCAATTTTTGACAGCGAAACTAGCATTACCATTCAAAATTTTTAGGTTGAAATAAATAGAAGCCCCCCCCTATGGCCCCCCCCCCCCCCCCCACGCCCCCGGGTAAGGAGAGGTTGAAAAATAGTGCCCCCGGGGGCACTATTGGAAGATTTACGGTAGGAACGTACAGGGTGGGCCAAAAAAAAAAGTACCCGTTTTGCATTTTCCATAACTAGGCCAAACGGTAACGGGTCGGGCTGAAATTTTGTGTGCATATAGCCAAGTAGGATCTGCACATGCCCTCCAAATTTTATTTCGATTCCTCCACCCTTGCCCGTTTTATGCCCGTTTTCCCAAAAACACCCAATTTTCGAGATGACGGACCACATGAAAATGGGCCAAAAAAAAAAGTACCCCCCTCTATCTCGGCCGATCGGGGACGGATCCGGCTAAAATTTTGCAAGCTGAAAGGCACCCCCAATTCTACCTCAAACGCCGAATTTCAGCTCCTTCTGTTAAGGCTTGCTGTAGTGCGCGCTACACACACATCAAACCGCCTGAGACAACGTGTGACGCTTGATTTTTCAAGATTCGCTTCTGTCAAAGTCGTGCGCGGACGTCCACTTCCAGTTCTGCGTTCAAGCGAGCCTCCGCGCTGCTAAAAAACGTCATTATAAAAAATGTGGCTGAAAAGCTTTCACGGAACCTTGGTTCGCTGGAGGAATCCTTGAATGCCACTGAGAGTCACGTTGTGATCCCCTTCAAAAGCCGAAAAATTTTTTTTGCTCCCAATTTGTGATTTGAATAATAATTCCAAATGATGGCTGCCAGACCAGCCGAATACGCCATTCTTCAAGAAAATTCGGCAAGGCCAAAATCAGTTGCACAGTAATATTATTATAAACACGCATGAAGCAACAGTTTGGTAAAAATGCGCATTTTGCATTACGGTTTGAATCTGTGTTACTACAGCAAGCCTTAACAGAAGGAGCTGAAATTCGGCGTTTGAGGTAGAATTGGGGGTGCCTTTCAGCTTGCAAAATTTTAGCCAGATCCGTCCCCGATCGGCCGAGATAGAGGGGGGTACTTTTTTTTTTGGCCCATTTTCATGTGGTCCGTCACTTCGAAAATTGGGTGTTTTTGGGAAAACGGGCATAAAACGGGCAAGGGTGGAGGAATCGAAATAAAATTTGGAGGGCATGTGCAGATCCTACTTGGCTATATGCACACAAAATTTCAGCCCGATCCGTTACCGTTTGGCCTAGTTATGGAAAATGCAAAAAGGGTACTTTTTTTTTTGGCCCACCCTGTACATGTATGCAACATGTATAAAGCGTACATACCACGCCGCAAATGCCCAAATGATGTTCACAGAGCATCTTGTGCATTGCTCACTAAAGGACAAGAAATATCGAGTATGTACCTACCTGTACATACAATGTACCTGTAGGCACTATTAGATGGGTGTATAGGTACTCGACATGCCCATCGCCAACTGGCCAGTGTGGCAGTCCAAAACAGCCCATTTGCTTCCACCACCATGCAGGCTGTAACCTACGGTAAACCGTGAATCCCCATTAGTACCCCGGGGCACTATTAGAGGGGGACACTGTTGGAGGATTTACGGTATTGGGGTCAGCGCGTCAGCGTCTGACGCATTGGATATCAGAATCTTTCGTTTGCACTAGTCGGATCCCCACAACGTAGCAACATTTTTTAATTGAGAAACCATTACTTTGCACGTTGCTTGCCTGACGCTCATTTACACGAGCAAGTTCGATGGTTGTTTGAAGTGCGACGTTTCGTCATCGAAAACTTGAGCAACTGCAAAGAGCGAGACAGAACAAACACGGTACAGAGCCCGCATACATGTACCTACGGTAGGTACACAAAATACAGAACGCCAACGTAGGTTTTAGGAGATTCTTATCACTGGGCCGATGCGAATTACGGTTTGTTAATTCTACTTGGGATCGGGAACGCTGTAAATGTGGCGTTGAAAGTGACGCGCCATTCTCCTCTTGAAGTCCTCCTCGTCTGTAGTTGTAGCTTGTTGACTAGAGCTGAAAATGAGAGATGTACTCCAAAAAAGAAAACGAAAACTGGCTAAAAAAAGGCTAAAAAAAGAAAACTGGCTATTGCCATGCAGTGTGCATGTGCGTGCAGTCCATGCAGTGCATGCACTGCGCTACGGTAGTTACAAATACCACCCACGACACAACCACTGTGTGCTCACCAGTAGAATGTTTCAGTTGTCATTGTCGTCTGCGAAAAAGAGAATAATGCACAATAAATTCATATATTGTAGTTGCAATTAAAAAGACTACAGACTACAAATCAAAGTCGCGAAATTCTAAGCATCATACCTCCCGACACCTGCGTGCCCACTGTCGCCGGCATTGCTCCGTCCAGCATACGCCGATTCCGCACTAAAGTTTAATGAGTGCAATACAGCTTCCGAACTGTACTGCTGTATAGGGTATCTCGTTCAAAGAATTTGAACTAGCTGAATTACTGCAAAATTCACTCGAGGCTTCTTTCTACCTAAGCACCAGCACTTGTTCATAATATAGCATTGGAACTATGTACATTCATGGCGGCTCCCAGGGTGACTCATGAAGAACATTCCCGGTCTGATGGCACTAACCTCTGGTCACTGGGCACTGTGTAGGGGTCTTCTTTGCTGTAGACGAAAGATTCGGGGTAACTGTTGGTGGCGAGGAGGCAGTTGGCGGTTCTCCTGTCCAAGGTCTCCGTGTCGTAGGGCTTGGGCCCGGCAGACCAGCTGTCCATCATGTAGTCGCTGTCCAGTGGGTGAGAGGCGGGGCTGGAACACGTGCCGCTCATACTGCGTGTAAAGGTCCGGTTGAAATGTAGAGCAAAATGAAAACGTTTCACGTAGAACAAAAACAAAAATATTTAGTTGCTCATAAGGGAATCGTGCGCTTGATCGTTTAACTGAGGAGAATCTTGAATCAACAACACCACAATCAAAGGAAATTGAGCGTTCAGCATTGTACGTCAAGGTTTGAGCTTTTTACTAAGCGTACATTGTACATACAGCATACCTACTGTATATGCCGAAACACCAGCATACGAAATCAACGCAAAAGAACGCAACCACCAGCACAAACAAAGAACCAATCAAATGCACCAAACGGTCACCTGTGCGTTTTCTCTTTCCTGCCCATGTGGTAGATGCAGCAGATGGTGAGAAAGAGCAGACATCCCAGTATGATCAGCGCGCATAGGAGCCCAATGATCCAGTCGGCATAGTTTGTGCTTTCGTAAACGCGTGGCAGCGCGTACGTCGACGAACTGATCACCTTCAGTTGGGGCAGCGCGAGCCGCAACGCTGGCAAGGCCGCATTGATCTTGCTGAAATCTTTCTGCAATAATTCCGTGAATACTCCGATAGTCCCCCCAGGCACAATCCATGGAAACCTCTCTTTAGCCTAGGCACTTTTGGTGTGTGGTACTACTGGAGGAATTACGGTAACCCGACGCTTACTCGTTCAGCTCTGGTCCACTCAGCAGCTCGCTTCGGTTCCGATCAATGGCGTAAAGGCTGACGTCCGTTCTGCAATTGATGAAATTCAACACATGCATGCGATGCAAGTAATAATACTGTGTGGGAACTTGCGCACATGTTGGAGTAAAGGTAGCCGTCCTGCAATTGTGGTTCCAAGCTGCCAACCGACACCTCCAGACCAGTTTCGGCAGAAATCACGTCCTGCAACTGCTGGCGATGTCGATTGACCATTGGTGCAGAGGTTTCAGAGATGAGAGCCACTTGACTCTGACTTGTCAGTTTGTAGATCTGAAACGTGGCAGTATGCCCTGAACATGTCACTTGGTACAAAAGCGTAGCACAATGGTCTGAAACGTGGCATTCAGTCCACTGTGTGAACAACATGGCGTACATGCGCATGGTAATCAATTATCAATTGCAATTGACTCTATAAAAGCCCCTGTCTGAACCACCCCTACTAATGCACCTTGACTGGCATCTTCGTTGTGTGTACGCCATCTTGGCAGAGAACGTCGAATTCAAATAGATTCTGCTCCTGATTCGCGTCGAAATCATCGGTTCGGAACAGCTTTCCGCCGCGCTCGTCAATGCGAAACCGCCCTGAGTCCACACCTTCTATGCCGAATGACAGTTGACTGGTAAGATCTATATCGGACGCCTGAAATGGAAAGCGAGAGTTCGAATGTTAATGAAAAAGCGATGTGGAATTTGAAGTTGAATTCATGGGAGAGTCAACGCTGTTCGTGCCAAGAGCATTTTTGTACCAACCTCAAATTCGGCAATCGCCTTCTCGTTGTCCTCGAAGGATCCGAGAACATAGACTGTCTTCGTGTTTGAACTGAACTCAGGAAAGTTGTCGTTTTCATCGGTGACATTGACAAAGACTATCACTTCGTCGTTTTCTGGTTGGGGCAGAAACGCTTAAAAATTGGAAGGAATCAAGCGGTTGAACACAGAGATGCAATTTACAGTAGCAATGGAGCACATAGGTATAAAGCGTAGCTACATACGTAGAATAAAGCTACACACGTAGTAGCCAAAGCCGAAAGAAGCATGTCTGGGTTCAAATTTGCAAATTCAACTTATGCGTACCACTTATTGGTGCAGCCCGGTTAGCGTTTCTTTTCCGCCGATTTCTATTTTCATGCGGGTACTTTGGTTGTGCGGAAACCGTGAGAAAGTGCAGGCTTCTCGCCTCTCTGTCCAGTGGACTCGCCAAGAAAATGCGACCTGTGTCTTCATCGATTGTAAAATTTTCTAAAAGGCAAAACTTAGAACCGTCTGGATGTAAGATAAATTTCCAATGCACGCAAATATATTGGTTTGCCAACCAAAAACGGTAGAGGCAAACTTGTACGACACAGGTCGGCCCAATGCTTCATAGGTTGCGTTCAAATCGATTAGCAGCAACGGAACTTCTGAGTTTTCTTTCACCTTAAAAGCACCTTTCACTTCTTGAATTTGGAAATGTAGGAAAAATGATCTACCATAAATCCTCCAATAGTGTGTGTCCCCAGGGCGCTATTATTTCAACCTCTCCTTACCCGGGGGTACTATTGGGGGGGGCACTATTGGAGGGGGCTTCTATTGGGGGATTTACGGTATTTCGAACCTCAATCCAGTACTGCGATCGCTTGAATGCCTTGAAGCTTCCATGTTGCTCATCCTTAGATGGAACATAGATGGTCAGCTAGAAATTAATAGATTGAATGCACTCGACCAATTGCGTGGCAAGAAGACGCAGTGCCAACAACGGTCCCCCCCCACATTCCCCACCCCCAGGAGCAATGTGCATTGCATCAGAGTTTGTGGCGCTACACCTGCCATACCAGAAATGCGTTTTCATTGATGATAGAAGGAATCATGTAGTGCAAACTCTCTAGCTCCCACCATCATATACTGGTTGTACTCTGCCCCTGCAATTATCCCCTCTTTTCAATGTATGTGTTTGTGTGTGTTTGTGCATGTGCGTTTACCAAAAACCTTATAATTAGCCCCCTTTAGTCAGCCCCTATAATTATACAATTTTGTAGACCCTCCCTATAATTACACCCCTTCATGAATGGGCCATCGTCTAAAAGGCAACGTTTTTCATGTCTTGGTGTGCATATACTGTTTATGGTCACAGATACCCTACAGTTATGTCAAGTGACTTTTGCATGGAGCATAGGTATATGTAGGTACCTTTGTCTCTGCTTGTTGCTCACTTGTGCCATTTAAGGCAAAAATGTTCAAAGTGTACACTTGTCCTTGCTCTATCTCTGCAGGTAATCTGTTCAAGAACAGTCTGCCACTGGCAGCATCGATTTTGAATAGGAACTGGTAGTCATCTGCATGATCGCATTGTAACTTCGTTCTAACTTACGACATTGGAATGTGTACCTTTCAATGAATACTGCAGCCCATTTTCGCCAGCTACAAGTGTCATCAACAACTGTGGCTGAAGTTGCTCTTTAGAAAGTTCTAGAAACTCTGAGTGCTTGACGAACTGAGGTGCTGCTTGAGCGCGAATTATGTGGATGGCAATCTGAATCAGAAAAAGATCAGTGCTACAGGGACATACAATAGCTTTTCTCAACAACAACACCAACAACAAAGCCCAAACATTTGTAGTTCCAAATTGAGGTGGTTTGCCAAGATCTTGCGCAATTACAGTGAACTCAATGGTGGTTTCATCAGAGAATAGGATGTCAGTTGTTGTTGATATTGCACCAGCTTAAATTGAGCACAGCATAGATGGCGTGTACGTGCATGCGTGCGTGCGTGCGTGCGTGCGTGCGTGCGTGCGTGCGCGCGAGCGCGTATACAGGTACACCTACAACCAATTAGTGCTGCTCACTATTTTCGTCCAGTGCAAGCCATGGCATATTGTCAGCATTTAGAATTTTGTAGACGACGCTGCCATATATTCCTGCATCATTGTCTGTTGCATGCAATGTTACAACTTCAGTTCCTTTTTCTGTTTCATTTCTTATCGCGAATTCATATTTATTGAAGGCAAATGATGGCGCTTCATCATTGACATCCAACACTTCAACCTTTAGATTTGCATGCGCCTTTAATGGTGGATCCCTGTTGTCAGATGCCTAAATAGGTGTTTCCTCAGCACAATGTCCAGCACAATACCAGACACACTATGCCCACTTCTCCCACTACTCACAAGCATACATGCACTTGTGTTCCTTAGGATAAGTTCTCACCTGAATTGTAATTGCATACCCTGCTCTGCTTTCTCGATCCAAGTCTCCTTTCACCCAGAGAATGGATGTTCGAGGCTCTAGTGCAAATATTTCAGAAACATTCTGTTCTGCAATCCTGTAGGTTATCCTCTCATTTGCTGGGTTGTCCCTGTCAACAGCAACAAGGTCTGGGATCGTATAGGGTGCACCACTTCCATATGGCCCCTCTGGTATTGAGATGTGGTACTCAGGCAGCTTGAAAATTGGTGGATGGTCGTTTATATCAGCGATTGCAAAAATTATCTAAAATGATTTCATCTGCAACATGCTAGTGTTTTTCATTGAATTGTATCACACAGTCACACCCATACCTGTAGCTAGATGAGTTCAGTGATGGGGGATGTTAGTTCAGTGATGGGGGATGGCCCTTTATTTGGGGGGGGGGCTTGGCCCACAATTGGGAATTCACCAAAATAGTCGGAATTCTCTACTTTTTGGTCAAAAATGATGAATTTTACAAAAACTTTATTAAATTTGCTACTGTTGAACTCAACCTTTTGAAAACAGTTGCCTGCAAGTTTTTTTCAATGGAAAATATTGTAGTGGGTCTTAGTTAGCTTAGCTCAATTACAAGTAGCCAAGCTTTGTAGCAATTTTTCATAATCCTGTGGAGCTTCTCAAAAGTGCTATGTTAGGACATTAGGAATGCACTTGTACACATTTGTGTTAGTTGGGACCATGGTAAAGTAGGTAATACCTTTAATCTCACCATTGCAAAAGCAGAAGTTTTGGTGGCACTGTCAGTCACTCCTACTGTTTCTACATGCTGGTGCTCTTGCATGGCTTCTCTATCAAACTTGACTTGTGTATACAATTTGCCAGTTTTATTGTCCAGTGCGAACCAACTTGAATTTCTATCATTGAGGAACCATGTCAGCCTATCGCTAAAACTGTTGTTTATCAGGAAGGTTGACAGATCGATTATCAGTGTATCTGGCAGTTGTTCTTCCTTCAAGTCTAGTTCTATTAATGGCTTTACAAAAGCCAGAGCTAAAAGAAAAAAATGAGCAAAGGTTTAAGCAGGATAAAATAAATGCCACAAAACAAACCTGAACTTGTTGAAGACTCAATAATTTCAACATGCAGAGAAGTTGTCACAACATTTGTTGATACCTTGTCCATGATTGAGAGTGGAATGACAAGCCAAGTTTTACTTCCATGGGTTCTAATAAGATTAGCTTGTTTCAGATCAGCATGGTTCAAAACAACACCAGACTTTACTCTAAGTGCCCCAGAGCTCATGTCTAGCACAAGAAAATGTGAAGCATTTGATGCATTCAGAAATCTGATTTCCAAGTTGCAATTTTCTTTATTATGCAATTTCAAGTGAAACAGTGTAATCTCTCTCTCCAATTGGATTCCACTAATCAGAACAAAGGATTCATTGTACTGTTCTGGTACATCTTTCAGAGAGCAATTCTTGAAAGTAGAGTTGTTCTCTCCTTGCATTTTCACCTTGACATTCACAAACCCCATCCTCTGTTTATCTACCTGACTTCTTGCAGCAACAATGAAATTGTAGGTTGCTCTTGGAACATCTAAGTCTGCACTGTCAAAGTACAGCATGTTGTTCTGAAATATTGGACTCTGACTGTGAAACCAATGAGGGATAAAACAAAAAAATCACATTTTTTTCACCTGAATTTTGAAATGCTCTCTCATGTCTTGTGGCTCAATTGAAAATTTAAAGACTTCGTTACTGTTGTCAGACCCTTCCATTAGCTGAACTGCTCCAACTGGAATTGGCATCACTTCTTGCATTTGTCTCTTCTCCAGTATAAAGTTGTAGTAATCTTTTTGAAATGTAATGGGTCTCATTGGCATATTGGGAATTGTAGAACTGCTGTTTGCAGTGAAGAAATAAACCATGATTGATTTCTAAATTTGATTTTATAGACCAATGCAATGGCAATAAATGCGTTGTGTCAAATCAACATAGACTGGAGGTTTTCCAGGAACTCTTCCCATAATATTATTGCTTCTTGCTGGTTTGTAAATGTTGTAGCTTACTCATTTTAGTAAGCTGATTGGCATCAAGCTTTTTTAGAATAAAAGTTTTTTTTTAAGAAAAAACTCCAGTCAAGGTTGATTTGACATGGATAGTGAGTGGGTGCAGTGTTGAATGACCTGGTTAGTAAATGATCCATCTGAAACAGTCACATTCAACACATAGTCTGTGTCATCAATTGACAGCTTCTTTACAAGGTAGAGTGTTCCAGTTCGTGTGTCAATATCAAAGAGCCCATTAAAATTGTTATCCAATGAGTATGCAAGAGAGGTATTTTGATCAGGATCGATTGCAACTACACTTGCAAATTGAGATCCTGAAGGAAAACCAAATGGAATCCTGTATTCTGATGGCAGGAAGTCAAGAAATTGTGGTGCATTGTCATTGACATCTTCCACAAAGATTGTAATCTAAACCAGAGTTCTTGTTTGGGTGAGTGTGTGCAATCTAACAAAGTTTTCTTATGCAAAATAGTCTTACAGTTGCAAAAGATGGCACTTGTGGTTTACCATTATCTTTTGCTTCCACAGTGAGTAAAAGTTCATCTCTTGTCTCACGATCCAATGTACCAGTCAGACAAACCTTTGCCTGAAATTTCAGAATACATTGGACATCTTTTGCAGTTCAGTTAAGAATCTTATAGGTGGGGTATACGGTAAGCAACAATTGCACACTCACAGAGTTATTTCCAAAGTTTGAGATTGCAAACATGTCATTATCATTTCCTTGGACAATTGAAAATGTAACATTTGCATTTTGCTCTTCATCCAAGTCAATTGCAGATATGGTAAATGTAGAATTCTGACCATGCTGCCCTTCCATCACTTTCCACTGATAAGGTGTATGGACAAACAGTGGTGCATTGTCATTTTCATCATGAAGTATGACATCAAGAAGCAGAAGTGCCTACAATTTGGAATTTACAACAGTTTAAGCATGCAATAGTTTGTGATGAACAGAACCTTTACCCCAGGGTGAAGGGGGGGGGGGGGTGACATAATTGAACATGTTTACTTTTGTAGGAGGGAGAGGTTATACCTGCACCTGGGGAAGGGGCTCCCTTTGCCACAGTTGGTACCACCTGCCCCCTATGCCCATCCGTTAAACAACAACAGCACCCATTCTTTCAAAAATGTTTCTAAAGTTGTTCTATGTTTCCATCTTTTTGCCACCTCCCAGCCTATGTATGAGGGTACCACTAGTGATGCTGGGTCACTATTGGATGGACCACAAGAAGCTTTTTGGCATCTTACAGAGTTCCCTCCTGAATCTCTAGCTATTATCTTGACTGTAAGGTTTTCTGTGAACTCTCTGTCCAGCAAAACAGGGTTCTTTATGGTGACCATTCCTTGTGGTGTAATTTGAAGTGGGCCATTCTCATTGTCTAGAAAGTAAAAAGGTTACCATGAAAGGACAACCATGTACATACAGTGTATCAATATTCTGCAGACCTGACAAAATTGCATATTCAAGGTTGTTTCTATCAGTGAAGTCATTGTCAGAAGCAACAGCTTGGAACAAAAGCTGGTCACTTCGAGAATTCTAAACATATGCATTGTACCCAGCAATTATTGCCAAAAAAAATATTAACAAACCTCTGTCAATTGAAGTGTAACTCTCTGCTTTTCAAACCTTGGTGCAAACTCATTGTCATCTTGAATTTTTATCTGAACTTGACACGACTCAGTATGAGATCCATTTGAGGCAAACAACTGAAAATTGCCCCATTGGTAAGTTTCAAACATTAGTGTGTACAAAATGGTACCTCTAGTGTGTACACTGCATCACTTGTAATGTCCAGTGCTTCCAAATCAATGTCAGCAGTAGTCCTAATCAATCCTTGGTCAGAAGCTGCAAACAGATCATCTGGCTTTGTCCAATATGTCAACTAAAATATGCCATGCTGTTGAGCTTCACTATGTAGACCACTTTACACTTCACTCACACTGTACTCAGAAGCATACAAAACTTTGAGTGATGGCATTGCTACAAGAGTTCCAATTTCCACATTTTCTTTAACAGTTCCTCTATAGAGGGGTGATGCAAAAGAGAACAAAGGTCTTGATGACCGCTTTCCAGCCAAGTTGAGAGTGACCTGCAAGCAGTTTCAAAATTTCAGCATTTTCATGTGTTTTTGAATTTTCATTTGTTTTCCAGTATCTTTATAAGTTAAACTTTAAACTAGTCAAAGAGATACACCACAAAACCACTATTTGAAATGAAACCCACTGCAACATCAGAAAAAAAGCTTGTCTCCTCAGCATTTTCTGCTCTCACAACTAGTGAGATCTGCTTTGACTTTTCTTGACAGAATATCTCTTTGGCAACTGTCAGATGCCCCTAAAGTTGAACTTAGCTGTGGATTACTACAGTGTGCATGCTTTGCTTGGTTAAATTGACATTTTGCTCATCAATTGTTAACCCTCTTCTTTTGTTCTTTTCTTCATATAGAAGATAATATTTGACCAAAGGGCCATATGTCCTTGCAATGAAGTGATGCACAACCACTGTGTCATTCGCATCAAGAATGGTTTTGTCAATGGTGAACTCATAGTCCAACTGAGGAAACACAGGGTACTTGTGGCGGTCTTTCAGAACAGCAATTTCCATCGTGTGAGTGCTTGATAATGGAGGAATTCCCATGTCACTTGCAATAATGTGGATTTTAAATTTACCAGGGACAAGTGTTTTGACCACTTTCAGCTGTTCATCAATCAGTTCAAAGTATTGTGTTGAGTTGCCATCAGATAACTCATAGAATACTCTGAAAGAAAGATTGTCATTTAATTTTCATGTCTGTGTGTGTGCGTGCGTGCGTGCGTGCGTGCGTGCGTGAGTGCGTGCGTGCGTGCGTGCGTGTGATGCGTGCGTGCGTGCGTGCGTGCGTGCGAGCGTGCGTGCGTGCGTACGTACGTACGTACGTGCGTGCATGCGTGCGTGCGCGCGTGCGTGTGGATGGTGCGGACTGGCGTGTGTGCGTGCATGCGTGCGGATGGGCGTGCAGACTGGCGTGCATGTGTGCGTGCGTGCATGCATGCATGCCTTGAGCCATTTGTTCCTGCTTGATCTCTATCAACAGCCTTGACATTCAGCACGGTTGAGCCAACTTTCTGTGCAGGACTCAGAAAGAGCATATGAGGAAGAGCCACAAAGGCTGGTGGCTCATCATTTATGTCAGTCACAATGATGTTCAGCAACAGTGTCGAGTTTCTTGGGTATATTGGCGAGCGGTCTCTTGCTTCAATTACAATCTGGTGTTTTGCTGAGTGCTCGTAATCGAGAGCCTCATTCAATGTGAGTGCACCACTTGACCGATTGATTGCAAAGAGTGACACATCACCATTGTTATTGGTGATTGAGTTGTGCACAATCGAGTACTCAACCTCACCTTAACAAGACACATGTATATGCGTGTGTGCAGAAGTTGTACAAACATTAACTGGTGCCCACTTGCACATACACATGCTTGTACATACACTAAGCTGTCTAATTACCCCCCCCCTTCCCATGTCTGTAACTGGGCCAGGAAAAGTGATGGGAGGGAGGCCTACCTGTACCTTTGGGGGAGGGGAATACTACCCTGCTATTTTTCTAACACCCCCTCTCAGCCCCCCCCCCCCTCCCGTGTGTGCACAGCGCCTTTTTCCCTTAAAAATCGCCTCCACGCGCCTTTTTGCCCACACATTATAAGCCCCCCTATAATTAGCCCCCCCCTATAATTATACACCCTCCTAGAGCTCGAACGAAACAATTAGCCCCCGGGGGGCTAATTATGGTGTTTACGGTAAATAGCTAAATATCACAGTTTGTTGGAGCCTATTTTGACCAACCCATCTTCTACCAAAAAAGTCGCAGTGCATAACAAAAATGGTCGGCTACCTTCTCTAGTTTTGCTCCAGCCACCCTCTGCCCTAATCTACCCCCCTCTCCCTCACTCGCTCTGGTTCCTAGAACTTACCCACCCTAGTGATGGGGTGGCGTAATCTGCGTATTGACGCGTAATCTGCGTAACCTAGGCGCGCAGTAGATTAAAGGCCGATTTATAATCATCCGCGTCCGTCATCCGCCATCCGCCGTCCGTTATCCGCGTCCGTCACGCGCAAATTGCTCGATTTATAATCATCCGTCATTTTTCGTCCGTTAAGTGTTAAATGAATTGGGTCTCGCGTGGAAACCCTTCACACATTATGGTAGATTTGGGTGTTAAGCGCGCAATCGTAAACTCGTCGTACCGTAAACTCCTTCCGCGCGCACGCTTTCCTCGAGACCGCGCTCCTTTTCAACCCTTCCGCGTCCTCATCCGTCAGTTGATGCCACTCCATCCTCATCCGCGTCCGTCATCCGCGTCCGTCCTTCCCGATTTATAATCATCCGTCTTTGACGGATGGCCGCGGATGCGGACGCGGATGATTATATCGGCCTTAACGGGGCCTTCTGTTTTAAGCGGCGCACGACGTATTCAGCGGCGGACGGAGAACGGTCGAAATAATTGCCATAATCGAGCGAATTCTACGGACACGCTGGCGCCGCGGAAAAGGGCAATGTCCACACTGACACATTGCTCATGCTGTCCCCTTCCCTTTCGACAAGCCCGACAGGACAACAATGGTCGACAGGCGAATTTGGAATCATTTCCACACGGACGTGAGAACGACAAACGCAGATAAGGATTTCACCGTCCCAACTTGGCCACCTTTTCAAGCAGCGGGATCAAGTTGTGCTTGGAGTCGTTCCTTGCGTGGCTGCAAGGGAAGCAGGACAACGTTCTCTTCGCATGGTGTGGCTAGACGTTGGACAGCCGACCAAGACAGGGCAGGCAAAGTACGTCAGCCCGGACGGTCGACTGCACGAGCTGAAGCAGTCGCTGCCCCGACGACTGCAAGGTGCCGAGCCGAAGACAGGCGAACCGCGCTACTGCGCTACTGCAGGAGGGCGTCCCATTTATTCCGCCGGCGCCAAAAGGCGCCCAACAATGCGGACGATGCAGTGGAAGGCGAAGGCGACGAGGGCAACGTGAACAGCAGCGATGGTGACTGACAGATTGCGTGCATTTTGCTATGGCATGCTGCATTTACTTTGTGTGCCGCAGTGGCATGTGAATACTAGTCTCGATCGTGCGACTAATACCAGCCTAGTGCATATACATGCCTATTCATATAATACGCATATGCACGCCTGCCTCCGTTTAATCTATCCGCGCGCCGAGATTAGGCAGATTGCGCGTCATTACACGGATTACGCCACCCCCGTCACTGTTGCGGGTAAGTTCTGGACACGCTTTGACCCAGTTACAGGTATGGTGGGTTAATTCAAGAGAGTTCCCTCTAGCCAAATAGAGGTGGGAGTGGATGTCCAGTATGCCATAGAAAAGAGGACCATTGGAGAGACAGCCTTATAATAAGAGCCTCAGACGTAGGCAAATTGGCTCTGGCAAATCAAAAAATTGCCCTTTAAATCAAAATTCTAGTATCCAACATGTCCATGACGGCATGCATACCAAGCCCATGTCAAGCTAAGCTCACCTTCAAGGCCAGGATCCTTGTCTATAGCCTGAAGCTTTGCTATGGTTGCACCAATAGGCACATTCTCAGGAATGTAGAGGTCTTGCACAAAATCTTGAAACTCTGGAGCATGAGGATTACTGCCATTCACCACAATAACAATTGTTGTTGTTGCAGTCTGGCTTGGTGTGCCATGATCAAATGCCTCAACTTTTAGGGTGTATCTGCCTTGCCTGAATGTGGATCATACATTATGTGCACTTCCCTTGCAGTTGATGGCCTAGTGGTAGCAAATCAGTCTTTTGTAGTTTGGTTTTGGGTTTGATTCTTTACAAACCCACTAAAACAAGAACTCTTCTACCAGTGGATATTTTCATGCTGTTGAGACCCTAGATTGCAGATGGCCCCAGATAATGAAGATTTTCCTGTCAAAAGGATTTTCTCATGCTGGATCCCTAGTGGTCCCTAGCAGATGGCGTTATTCCTAATGTCTGTGGCAGCACTTGTGGAGAATGTGCCTAAAGGCACGAAGCATGTGGAGGGGTATTTTAGAGGAACACTACACCCAAATGCTCTAGGGAGGGTTCAAAATTATAGAGGTTAAATTATGGGAGGCTAATTATAGCGTTCATGGTAGATAATGCAAGGTGCACTGACTCACTTGAGCTTTCCTGTGTCTGCAATCCTAAGAATTCCAGATTTGTAGTCAAGACTGAATTCTGCACTGGCAGTCATTGCAACATAGCTCACCTGAAGAAAGTGGGTTGGGTGAGTGGTTGTCAACATACAACTGTGCATGCAGTATTGGAAGGACCTGTCCATTTGCTCTGGAATCCACATCAGTTGCAGCCAATTGCAGCAGCGGAGTCCCAGAAGAAAGGCCCAGTGGTATTTGAGCATTGTATTCAGACTGCTCAAAACTTGGAGCCTCGTTTACATCCTCAACCCTAACAATTCCAAGGCAAAATGTAGGTACAAGCAGCACCACCAGGTAAAGATTCAGAAATTGAAATATTTTACCTTATAAACACCGGAACACTTGAACAAGTCACATTGGCACAAGCATCAACATGTACCATGTAGTTAGTTGTGTTTTGAACCTCTAGATTTTGGAAGGCTCCAGTGTTCTCATCAATTGAAAACATCATTGACTTATCTTGTTTGATCCTGTACCTGGAATTGAAAAGTCTCATCATATTTTAACAAGCATGTGTTGTGGGTAGTGTTGGTGCATCTTTTGCAAACATGTTTAGAACAAGTTTTTCATAACAAACATATTGGTTGCAAGTGTAGATTATAATCGTAGTTATTATGTGCCATTACCACATTGTTATGTTTTCAGACATAAGAAACTAATTAAGTATTTCTCAATATTGGTTAGTAACATGGTGAGTAAAATTGGCTACCATTGTAAACTAAAACTATATGAATGCACTTCACTCACAACCTCAAAGTGCTAAGTGAAATGATGATGCAGCAACTGGTCAGCACATTTTGAACAATGTTCTCAACACATTTGTAATTGTGCTAACAAATTAAACGAAAATTTTATGAGTCAACTGACTTACTTCACTGGGTCTTCATAGACTGCACTGATTGTTGCAAGAGTCCTTGGTTCTGCATTTTCCACCACTCTCACAATGTACTGACTTTGCATGAATTCGGGGGCATAATCAGCATTTGTCCAGTTCTTCAAGACTGTCACATGAGCCACAGTCTGCAAGGAGTTAGTGTACTGTGTGCAATGTACTTAAGGGTCAACTTCTGCAAAAGTCACATATATTGCAGACACGTCATTTTCGTCATATCTCATAAATTCCTCTAAAAATTTTGGACGAAATCTTGTGCCAACTGCATCAGAGCAATGTTTCAAAAATCCACCATTGTGGCTTTAAAATTGAATGGTGCCCCCTTTGCCCCCTTCGACAGCAGCACCGCCCCATGCCCACAAGAAATGAGTGCTCAAGCCACATACTGTAAATTTCCAAAAGAGTAACCTCTGCTAATGATGGCACCCTCCAATGAGCACAGGATAGAGGGAGGAGGGTGAGAAACATAAGCGCCCCCGTCCACAGATGGCACAGGGGCGCACTTTTGAATGCAATTTAGTATGAATTGATCTATGGTGAAAGCTGTACTCTCAGCTTAGTTTGTGACCTGTTTGGGACCTGTTTTTTTACTGCGTGTCAGCGTGGCGAGCTCATATGTGGACGATAAATTTCGCAATGGTCTGTCTGTTCATCTGTCCATCTGTCTGTTTCCAACCGGTTCTCCTTTATGGCTTGACGGATCACACCGAAATTTTTTTGAGGACCAAATTGGAGATACACCTTTTTAGATTTATTCTAAAAAAATTGTAAGAAAAAGAATAAAAAACATTTATATTTCTGGGTCCTTGAACAAAATTTCTGGGAAAACACATGCTTAAGGATAGGGCCCAATCTGGGAGGAAAATATCTGTGCCTGGGAGCACAATTTCTGGGTCGTCAAGCAAAATTTCTGGGAAAACACATGCTTAAGGATAGGGCCCAGTCTGGGAGGAAAATTTCTGGGTCCGGGAGAAATTTTGCAGAAAATAACGCGGATGAAAGGCCGCGTTATTTTCTGCACTAAGGCAGTGTGGACGCCTTTGGCCCTGTATTAGGGCAGGGAGGGGGCAGAGTGGATGCCTTTAAAGCGCATCAGTGGATTCCTGTGTACTTATGCATGGACGTGGACATCCTCCCTCCTGCTTCCTCCATTGGCAATTGCAATGCAGACTTTGGACTAAAAAAAGCAAGGTGGTGTAGCATTTTTCAATGCACCAACAGTGCATTTTGCGATGGAACAAAGGAGACAATAATGGGGCGTCATATCATTGAAGCTTTCTGGCGATTTATCACTGCTAAAGAATTCCAGGAAGTGTACACTGGTCCAATCTGTGCCAAAGCACAGAAATGTCTAATGAAAGGCAACAAATTCAATTAAAGTGCTTTTTGAAATGAGCTTGTTGGCATGTATGTGACAGAATTACTGCCCTTTAGGCACTACAGAAGGTACTTTGTACCTAGAACTGTTTTACTTTTCTTAAGTTGAGCTTATATTTATTGTCTCTTTAGCACTGCTTCAATGCCATTTACCATAAATCCTCCAATAGTGCCCCCGGGGCACTATTTTTTCAACCTCTCCTTACCTGGGGGCACTATTGGCATGGGGGGGCACTATTGGAGGGGGGGGGCTTCTATTATTTCAACCTAAAAATTTTGAATGGTAATGCTAGTTTCGCTGTCAAAATTGCCGATTTTTCGATGATTTTGATCACTTTTGCCACATTTAATGGTTGATTTACCGTTAATAGTTGCTGAAACGTACTATTATTGGTTAGTAGTAGTGTGTATACACGTTATAAATGTACCTACCACTATATTTTTGCCCATAAAAGGCACATGGCACAACATGCCCCTTACCCCCATTGGCACTATTGGAGGGGGAGGACACTATTGGAGGGGGCGGGGTTGCATTGGAGGATTTACGGTATGCTGATATTAGTGTCCATCCTCTCATCCGTTTCTGCGTATAGCTGCTGCATATGGCGAGTGTTCTTATCGCGGCCAACGTGGCGCGCGAGTTGTTTAGAGTGTGTCTGGTTGGGTGCGTGCTAACATTGGGCTCGGAGTCGCTCTCTCGCTGTTTTGCACGTGGTTGGTTTTCATTTTTGTAGTTTCCATTTAAAAAATGTGTTGGTTGAATTGGCTAATTAATTCAAGCATTGCCGAAAATTCAATATATATATATACCCTATTTCAAAAAAGTGGTTGGGGCTTTCACCCACTCCCCGAAGGGAGGCAGTGTTTCCGCTTTTACCAGTGTGCCCTGCTGCCGTCAGTTGTCAACTGACCCATATTTTTGCCCATAAAAGGCACATGGCACAACATACCCCTTACCCCTGGGGGCACTATTGGAGGGGGGCTCTATTATTTCAACCTTGCCGTACCCGGGGGCACTATTGGGGGGGCACTATTGGAGGGGGGGTTGTATTGGAGAATTTACGGTACTTGTAGAATTAAAGAGTACCCCCTAATCCAACCCTGCCTAGTGACCACCCATTGTAGAGTGCAGGTGAAAAGCAATAGTGCCCAGGGCACTCACTTGGAGATTTGTGGTATGATAATGCAAAATAATTCACCTTGAATGGAACTTCTCCATGATCCTCGACAATGACAGAAAATGAGTAATCGCTGAGGTCTTGGTCCAAAAATTCTTTCTTAAGTTTTACCACTCCCATTTCCTGGTTGATATCAAATAAGTCATTTGTTTCCTTGTCAGCATTGAATAGGACATTGTTGTTTGGTTTTGTCATTTCTGCATCTCCAACCATGATGGTACCAATGGTATCACCAGGCTTGGCACCAACAGGCACATGTAGTTCAACTGTTTCTTTATAAAACCTGGGTGCATTATCATTTATAGTCAGTACATAGATTTTCAGCTCTTCCTGAGCACTGTAGTCTGCATCACTGCTATTCATCTTGATGCCAATGTGCAAAGTAAACTTTGGGGATACCTCAGCATCCAGAGGCTCTCCTAAGTAAATTATGTTTCCATGCAAATAAAATGTGTCATTTTCATTCCCAGACAAAATGTCTAGGTTGTTGCCATTCAGGGACTCAGTAAGGCTTATTGGAAAAATCATGCTGTTGACTGGCAGAGATTCAGGAATTTCAATCTCTTGAGGTAGATTTCTAAAGATGACTAAGTTGGCATGCTTAGAACCTTTGTTGACATGGACTGCAACACTTGCAAAAGCAGATCTAAAACAGAAAAAAATACATCAATGACAGTGTGATTGAAGCAAAATCAATACCTTCTGGTGTTGAGATTTGTTGGAGAGTCATGTGCTTCAATGCCAAATGTAAACTTTGTGATGGGATCAGTAGGGTTAAATGCAGATGTTGTAACTATTGAACCATCAGATGTCAGCTGAAATTCTTCTGGTATGGCAATTGGTTTCAGAACAACTGATGAGTATTCAGTTGAAGCATCCTTGTCTATTACATTGATCTAAAGTTTTAAAACAAAACATAGAACACATTTCACCACCATCTGGGCCACACCTGTCCAATAATTATGTTGTTTTCCAGTGAACCATTGATTGCAAAAACAAAGAATTCCTGCACATTGCCATTTGTGTCTACAAACTGTGGTGGGTTGTCATTTTCATCAATCAAATTGACAAGTACTGTTGCAGACTGGTTTGCACTTGGCAAAATGTCTTGCCCATTGTGAATGTACACCTGCAAATCAAAATTACCAAGATGTATTTTAAATTTAGTTTTAATAAATTGCAAAGCTCACATCAAATCTCAGGCTTTCCACCACTTCTCTGTCCAACAGTGACTCATTTGCAACCACAATCCATCCACTGGTGGGATCAACTGCAAATGCACCCAGTGGGTCAACAAGACTGAATATGCACTGTTCACCACAACCCTGAACCATTCAAAGTATAACAAAATACTAGTTACACAAGAAAACCACATCACTAACTGTTCCTGTAATCCACATCACTGTTCTCATCTTTACTTGTACAACCATGGTGCCTCGATCACTATTTTCATTAATTGAAGCCTCATATAATGATTTGTCAAAAACATATTCTTGACTTGTAAAGTTCACTCGAACAAAAATTTTTGTTCTGAAATGGCAAGGCATTTATGACTATTTTTTGCTGCACTGCTGCTTACATGCTCATCCTTGGTGACTGCATGTCTTGATCCATCACTTTCAATGACAGAACATAGAGAGGGGATAACTTTTGCTGTTGTTGTTTCTCAAAGTGAACAGTGATGGCCAAAGATCCATTGTTGAGTAATGTCCCATTAAAATATATGAATGAATCTGCAGGAGAATCAACTAGAACTTCATCATATGTAACTGTTCCACTTAACCCCTGCAACCCATTGATGTAGATGTAGAAGAAGTGCTCATTGACTTGACTAACCTCATCCATGTCGATTGCAGAAACTTGTCCAATAACTGTTCCAGAATCTATAGTGTCATTGATAGTAAACTCATATGAGTCTTTTTCAAACATTGGTGAGTTGTCATTTTGATCAATGAGTTTGATTTCTACTTCTGCTGTATCATTATATACACTTCCTTGCAAGGTGAGTGAAATTGAAGCAATCAACTCCCGGTCCAATAAAAAATTGTCCAGAACAAATATTTCACCATTTTCTGAGTCGATGTGAAAAGCAGATGAATAGAGTGATTCAACAATTTGGATATAATTTCCATCAACCGAGTTGAATGGGATTTTTCCAATGAGACTTCCTATTGGAAAATTTTCCAGAATGCTAAATCTATAGTGATTCCTGATGAATGACAAGGGTCTGCCATTTGTATACACCAATATGTAAACTGGGGCAACTGCAAATTTTGGTGAACCCTCGGTCTGCTCAGCCTAAAACATGTGCACAATTCAGCAAAATTTTATGGCATAATAATAATCACTGTTTTATCAATGTTACCATCAGTTCCAAGTTAATCTTGGTGTCTTTTTGCCATTTTGGTAATGGCTGGGTGAGCAAAAGTGCCCCTCTGCTTGAGTCCAGTAAAAAGTAATCAGAATATCTGCCTAAATAGCCAATATCCAACTGAACAGCATGTCATAAATTGGCCGTCTAGTGGACAATTGTCTTGCTCTGGCCACAGGATGAGGTGGAGGTGTATCTCTGTGTATGTGTGGGGGGGGAGGGGAGGGGGGTGTGGTGACTGTACAGATCCTTTTGTACAAACATATTACCATCATACTGAAACACACATGCACACACATGAACATACATTCTCACAGACTCTTGCATAAGTGTGCAAGCACATACACACTACATACCATCCAACTGGTCTGCCAGTGGTGGCTCAAACAAGCTGGGTGTGGGGCTAATGGTGTATTACTGTATAGGGTCTGCTAATCATGGAAGGTGTAGGGAGCGATTTTGGGGTTGGGTACACTTTAATACCTGACACAATGCTGACAGTAATGTTTTCTCCAATGGATTTGTCTCCATCAGTGGCTACAATTCTTTTATGAAGTTCTACAGCAGTGCCAGGTTCAGCAATCTAAAGTTGTCAATATTAGAAAATGTTGAAAAGTAGTATATATGAATAAATGATCACAGCTGAAATATTGCCAAAATACTCCTGTGATGAGAAAACAGGTGGTAGTGTGTCTTCATCCTGCACTTCAACCAGCAATGTAGTGGTGTTTTCCCTATTTTGACCAGTGACACTATCATCCTAAAATTGATATTTTGCAAATTTTTCTTGTGAAAACACAAACTCCACAACGAACTGTGGCTCTGATAGTCAGATTGAATTGCCTGGTTCCTTCATCAAAGCTGAGCTTTCTAAGCAGTTTCAGCTTCATTAGCTGTGGAAGCTGATTCTGCTTCCAGTCCACATTTAATGATCTGGCTTCAGCTTGAACCACAGTATTAGATGGTATAAAATCAGAGACCTTCAGCAATTCTCTTGATGGTTGTAGTGAGAAGTAAGAAGATGTCTCTTCATCATCACTCTAAATGACCAAACAAAAGTACGAATATTTGCAGTAAATGCACGTTACTTCATTTGCACATGTTGCTTACAGGGAAAACTCAAGCACAACAAAATATTTTTAAACAAATGAGTGATGTCACCTCAAGTTGCAGTTGGACCGTGTAAGTGTCAGCTGGGTCCCAATCGATTGCGACTACAGGAGTGTCAAAGAGTTCTCCAATTTGTGCAGTCTAAAAAAATATACAGCATTGTTGGGTGCACCCCCTTTATTCAGCTTCTTCACAAGCTATTTTACAATGGCTTCAAAGGTGAACCTCTTTGATCTGCATTTTGTACGGCAGCTCTCCATAAAATCGCGGTGCAAAATCGTTCTCATTTAGCACTCGCAACGTAACAAAGCTGAATTTGATTGAGTTGCATTTCAGTTGCAATGGCAGGTACACTGAGGTGGCCTCGGAAGGGTAAGGTGGCTAAAATTAAAAATGTGCAGTTTAGTTTGGCATATTGCATATGCGGACACACTACCAACGTTTTAATTAAACAATGTTGTTTTTAATTCACACGACCTTTTGAGTTCATGAATGTGAGTAAAGGTTCAAAATACAATTTACAGACTGTAGACAAGTCTATGTGGGCGCGTATATGTGTATATCAGACAGGCATCATCCAGTGTAGGAAGTTCACTCGCTTGACCGTTTGACCGTGCACTGCTCTGCTAACCAGTCTTAGACTTTTCGTTGTCACCAAAGTCAACACTCCACTGTCCACGACGATTTGAAACCTGTTTTCAAAGTGCAGCATTTCTGCAGCTTGTAAAGGCTCCAACTCTATTTCAGCATCGCTTGGCTCGTAACGCATTGTGTGAACGGTGGAGCCTGTAGCAAAGTAGTGCGTGCGTGCGTGCGTGCGTGCGTGCGTGCATGTGCGCGTTCGTGCGTGCGTGCGTGCGTGCGTGCGTCCGTGCGTGCGTGCGTGCGTGCGTGCGTGCGTGCGTGCGTGCGTGCGTGCGTGCGTGCGTTCGTGCGTGCGTGCGTGCGTGCATGTGCGCGTTCGTGCGTGCGTGCGTGCGTGCGTGCGTGCGTGCGTGCGTGCGTGCGTGCGTGCGTGCGTGCGTGCGTGCGTGCGTGCGTGCGTGCGTGCGTGCGTGCGTGCGTGCGTGCGTGCGTGCGTGCGTGCGTGCGTGCGTGCGTGCGTGCGTGCGTGCGTGCGTGCGTGCGTGCGTGCGTGCGTGCGTGCGTGCGTGCGTGCGTGCGTGCGTGCGTGCGTGCGTGCGTGCGTGCGTGCGTGCGTGCGTGCGTGCGTGCGTGCGTGCGTGCGTGCATGTGCGCGTTCGTGCGTGCGTGCGTGCGTGCGTGCGTGCGTGCGTGCGTGCGTGCGTGCGTGCGTGCGTGCGTGCGTGCGTGCGTGCGTGCGTGCGTGCGTGCGTGCGTGCGTGCGTGCGTGCGTGCGTGCGTGCGTGCGTGCGTGCGTGCGTGCGTGCGTGCGTGCTCTTCCAACTTGCCAAACAAGAAACCCATACCAATTATTGCATTTTCTGAAACGTCGACTACACCACGACGCCCAGCTCCAATTGGCAGTTGACAAGGTATGACTTGTGCTCCCGCTTGATCCACAACACATGCTGTGGCCAAAATCCATGCCAAGATCCACCGTAGATCCGGTGACTTCATCTCAACCTTTCTTCTAAAAACTAAGTCTTTGTCCCCATTAACGCCGATTTTAGGAGGGCGCCAACGCGCAAACGGCCACAACATCTGAGTGCGTCGTCGCGGCGGCGACGGCGGCGCGTTAGTGCCTTCTGACCTATTGCGCAAAATTTCGGACACCTTTGCCCACCTTGGCCCGCCGCGCCATGTCTCTACCTCATACCTATATGTTGTCAAACCTCATTCGACAGCCCGTTTGAGGGGAGGAAGGGCGCAGTCAGGTTCATCTTCTTCTTCTGACATGAAGTGAGCCGTGTGACGAAAAACACACCCACACATCAAAATCCACGCAGGTACGCACGCACGCACGCACGCACGCACGCGCGCACGCACGCACGCACACACGCACGCACGCACGCACGCACGCACACACGCACGCACCCACGCACGCACGCACGCACGCACGCACGCACGCACGCACGCACGCACCCACGCACGCACCCACCCACCCACCCACCACCACCACCCACCCACCACCACCACCCCTAGTACGCACGCACGCACGCACGCACGCACGCGCGCACGCACGCACGCACACACGCACGCACGCACGCACGCACGCACACACGCACGCGCCTAGTGCACGGGCACCGCTCGGTAACCTTGAGAACAATAGAGCAAAAATACTGACAGTGAGAAACCTTAGGATGGGGGGGGGGTGCCCGAGGCCCACCAAGGTCACTCCCAAATCCCATTGTGCGATGCCGCTGCGCCGCTCTCGGCCGCAAAAGAATGCCGTCTGTTTATTCACGCGCTTCAGTGGGCACTTGTCGTGTGCACTACGCCGCGAAGAAATTGTTCTCGGCATGCACTAACACGTTCCACGCGCACTCCGCTCACATTGAACACCTGACAGACAGGCGAACAACCAGAAATTCAGACAAGACCGACAGACGCACTTAAAGCAAACCCGTAACTACACACATACGCATTGCACATGCACACACATACAACGTATACGGTTGACTCACTTCACAGCGCACACGCGCGACGTCTAAAAGAGGCTTGTTTGTGCTGCGTATGTGCGCGCGGCATTGCTGTTGCTATGGAGACAATACACTACGAGGGAAGCCAATTTGAGGTTTCCCATGGGTTCTCATGCAGGATTAGCAGGCCAAATCATTCGTAGCTTGGCTTGTACGATTAGCCGAGCAAGTATCGATTGCAAGCGACCGACACCACTACAGGTTATAACGAACGAGCGCCAGCGCTACGAAAACGGACAATTCAACAACACACTCCCTTGAAGCTAGTGAAGCGTCACTAAAGGCGGTTGGCTTTTAGCACACCTGGGCAATTTAAAAGTTAGGAAAAAGGTTAAAACGAAAATTAAGCTCATTTTTTTTTAATTGCTGACAATGGAAACAGGTAGTAAGACAAGTTTTGGTGCATAAGAGAAAAGCACTTTTCTCATAAGTCGCCTTAAAACGCACTTCAAAAGATAAATTAGATACATGTACGTACCTATTATGCCTTTCTTTGATAGGATTGACACTCTACTAGGATCGAAACATGCAAAAAGTATTTTGCGTAATAATTCTAAATTGTCCCCGCAAAAATTTAACTACCAAGTACTTAATTTACTTTTCAATTAAGAGTTTTACTTTTACTTTTCAATAATTTCAATTAAGAGTGCAATTTTTACCCAAGCCTGCCAACATCAGCACGCATCACGTTCCATCGAGTGGCTCTGCAACAAACTGGTGTTGGTGTAAATCAATTTCTGGGCTTTCCTACGGCACTTGCGCATTCACAGATTCTCAGCGAATTCCAGTTGCAGAAGCTGGCCGATCCGCTTGGCGCAGAGTCGAATGCCGCGCGCGCACTCCTGACTCGCGCTGTCCATGTGCAGGAATCCGTGCGAGAGGCCCTGCACGAGGTCGACGCTGTCCACGCGGCCTCCGGCTCGCTTGACGATCGTGGCCGTGTAGACGGTGTCGTCCAGCAAACTGTCGCAGTGCGAGGCCACCAGACGCATGGGCGGCAGTCGAGACAGCTCGGAGGGCTTCAGCTGAGAGACGTTCGTCTCGCCGTTGCTCGGCAGCTCGTAGCGCTCGAAGAAGCCGAGGATCGCGCTTGGGGTGGCCGCGGTTTTCTCGCTGCTGGAGGAGACCCTTTCCTGAGCCGCGTAGATCTCCTCTTCCTCGGCCGAGTTCTTGTCGGGCACGCCGCCGCCGTCAGTCGGACTACTGGCTCCCGAGAGCCATCCGGCGGCCCAGTCGCTGACGTTGTCTTTGAAGACGTTGAACGCGCCGAAGACGCTCGAGGAGATGGCGCCCTCGGCGTCGTTCCTCTCCGCGACCGCCTTGCACATCCTCGTGGAGATGGACCTCTTCGACATGGGCGCCTGCCCCACCGCGGACTTCTTGCCGAGCTCGCACTGGGTGACCAGGGCGACGACGTCTTCGGAGACGCCCTCGCAGGACATGGTCAGAGTCTCGGCGTCCTTGCCAGCCCTCATTTGCAGGTGGGACACGGTCGACTGTCTGCGCTCCCAGCTGCCAAGCGCCAGGTTCAGGGGAATCTTCGGCGTCGGCAGAGTCGTCTTCGCCAAGAGGTCGGCAGTGGGCGGCGGGGCGGGGCCCTTGGGATTGAACAGAGCCATCTTCCTCATGGGCGCGCTCTGGGCGATCGAGTTGAGCAGCGTCGACTCGCCCGACGAGGTCGAGGAGTTCTCGGGAATGGCCGCCAGCGCCCTCCGCCAGCGCCCCACCACGCGTTGCCTCTGCGAGGGCTGCGTGTCGTTGCGGTACGTCTCGGCGGCGCTGGCGCAGAACTGGACGAGCGTCATTTTCTTGCTAATGGATGGCTTGGACGGGTCCTTCTCCTTGCCTTGGCAGCAGTTCTCGAAGAATCCCTGCCATGAGGCGAGACTGCCCCTCGTGTTGATCACCGGATCGAAGAAGCCCAGCACCTTTGAAGGGGACCAGTCGAGTCCGGAAACCAGGACGCCATAGATGGTCATGAGTCCGGTCGGCTGCAGCTCCTTGCTCAGTCCGAGCCGCATAAGGCGAACGCAGGTGCCCAAAGCCAGACAGCCACCTGCGGAGTCGCCAACGACAACGACCTTCTTGCCAGTCCACTGGAGTCGCTCCTTGTTGAGTCTGGCCCACGCATAGGCGAAGGTCAGCTCGTCGATCTGACAGGGATAGCCGACGTCGGGAGCCAGAGAGTACTCGATCGCCAGCACCGGCACGTTGAGCAGCGCGGCCCACTGCCGGAGGTACGACTCGTGTGCGCTCACTGATGACGAAACGAAGCCTCCGCCGTGCGCTTGGAAGATGAGACAGTCCGAGGTTTCGTTCTTGTCCAGGTTGGAGATCAGCTTCGCACTGAGACCAGCTGAATCGGCCGCAATCGACGTTGGTGGAGCCACGGTCACCTTCGAGCCGTCGGCGTTGGTCAGTTCCAGAGGCTCGGCGGTGGACATCGCCACCCATTCGCTGGTCACGACCTGCGTGGCAGCCCATTTCAGCTGCTGGTCATAGAAGAACTGGCTGTTGATCAAGTCCATGTAGCCTTGCACCATCTCGTAGTTTATGTTTTTGTAGCCCTTGAACATTTCCACGCCCCTTTGCTCCGGAGAGACCATGAAGCGGCCAGTGCCAGCCAGCTGGCTAAACGCTCCGGAGTCGCAGTTGACGGCGTAACTTGCATACACGGCTCCGGCCATGTTCAGCACTCTTGCGTTGGAAGGACAATACCGGAAGCCGAGCGCCCTCCCGAAAAAGCAGCTGGCGTCCACGCAGTCGACTTTCTTCAGATGTTCAATCAACTTCTTCCTGGTGTCACTGGATCTCGCGAACTGGAAGAGGTCCTGGATGTTGTGGCGGTTGACGAGCTCGTTGACGTCTTGCAGAACAACAGCGACGTCCTTGAGCATGCTCGCGTAGGTCTCGATCTCGCGACAGAAGTACGAGAGTCGGAACAGCTTCGAGAGCCTCCCCTTCTGAACTTCGAACAGCAGGCTCACCAGCTGCAGCACTATGTCGTCTGCCACGGAACAGAGCGACCGGAAGCCACTTCCTGAACGGTTACTGCCACGTTGAATTCGTCTAACAACGTACGTGATACTACCTAATTTTGCTGGGAAAAAAAAACAAACGAAAGATACATAGGGTACGTAAAAAAAATCCCAAAAAGCCTTAAGTTCAAAGCGAGTCGGACGTTCTCGCACCTGGCGTTGCGGAATCGAAGTCAAAGCGGCCAGCGTACGCCAGCATGGTTCCCACTTCTGTCTGTATGGCCGGCAGGTGCTTGACGACTAACGTTGCAGAGTCGCAGAGCCTCTTTTCGAATTTGCCTCTATTTTCCTGGTAAAAGTCAGCACAGTCTTCGGCCTGCGTCTCCAAGAGGCGGTACAAACGCTTTCTTCGGATCGTAATTTCCTTTTCTTTGCCTTTTGCCGCCATATTGGTCAGTGGTGGCAGACGCGCAATACTAATAGTGAGTGTGCAACCACAGCGGTTGGGGGGAGCGGCTCCAAGGGAGTGCGTCCTGTGTAACAAATTGGACAGGCGGACAGACGCACGCACACACAAGCGATGTG
The DNA here is from genome assembly GCA_030248085.1 of Paralinhomoeus sp. GSCO2_6. NCBI lineage: Eukaryota > Metazoa > Nematoda > Chromadorea > Monhysterida > Linhomoeidae > Paralinhomoeus > Paralinhomoeus sp. GSCO2_6. The sequence goes on from JASAMY010001655.1 coordinate 83,603, forward strand.
CACGTTCTGCATTCAGCGTGAGAACGTTGCCTCGTCGCCGCGAAGTTTTTGTCTACGCATGGTACATGGCATGGCCCTGTGCATTGATTGATTCGATGCAAAGACAGGATAGGGTCGCGTTAGTGCGTCGCAATTGTAAGGGGGGGGGGGCGTATGCTGATGCTACGACCGGGGGGGCGGCGTATGCCCCCCCGCCCCCCCCCCACCCCCCCCCCCCCCACCCCCCCCCCCCACCCCCCCCCCCCCCCCCCCCCATGATGCAACGAGTCAAACCAAAGGCCCCAACCCCCCCCCCCCCCCCCCCCCCCCCCCCCCCCCGCGTATGCTGATGCAACGAGTCAAACCAACGGGTTCTGGTCTCCAGCAGTCAGCACACGAGACGCGAAGTATCATCCCCTCTCCAAATTTAGAACGACGCAGCTAATAAATGAGCTCGATGTTTACAGCTTGATGTGTTTTCACTGTGTTTGTTTGTTCTTCGATTGTTGTACTTGTGGACACGGGACCGGCTCTCTCAACAGGATTGTGCGTGCCAAAACAAGTTGTTGCTGATTCAGGCGTAAACAACCTGTCTCACTCAACCTAGATTCAATGTACGCATACTTTGAACTGCGCTCGTGCGTGCGTCGTGCCTCGCCTATGTACTGCGTATACGCCTGTGACGTGCGCTCTCAGCCTTGTGCGCACGAGGAGCGCTCACGTGTCGTCTACTTTGAACGTTGCACCAAAATATCGCCGTTTCACTCCTATAAAATACGCAAGCTACCTCGTGTGACGCACACACGTGCACGCGAACGCACGCACTCGTCTTGGCTTGTCAGTCAGTCAGTCAGCAGCAGCGGCCGGCGTCGCGTTGTTACAAAGAGTCGCTACAAATCGAGCAAAATGGGTGAAAGAGGCAAGGATAACGAAATAACCATACAACGGAAGCGGCTGTATCGACTTTTGGAAGTACAGGCTGAAGATTGTGTGGAGTTTTACCATGGAAATGAGAACAAATTCGAGAAAAGACTCTATGTGGCTTCAACTCGAGTGGTGAAGTATCTACCGGCAATTCGCACAGAAGTCAGAACGATGCTGGATTATGCTGGCCGCTTTGACTTCGACTCTGCCAATCCAGGTCGGGGAGCAGAGAAAAGCTGATGTTTTATTTCTTCAAACAAAATTCTATTCAGCCAAAATTGGCAAAGTTTTTCGATAAATATTGATGTGTTTTTATGCCTTTGATGTGTTGTTTCCACTTGTGTTTACACAAATTGCACCTACAGGGTCCTCTTTTGCATTTACATACCCTATAGCAGGTGGTGATATACAATTGTGATTAGAGATGGTTTTTGAAAAAAATCGGCCTTTTTTAATTTTTTTAATGAAAAAAATTTTCTTTTCTAAATTAAAAAAGGGTTCAGACGACATAAGGTGCCATATATTAGTGTAGATATACCTTGTAGAGGGTGTTTTAGAGATATTGTGATGCACAAAAGCATTGAGATACATAATACATAAATAGCTTGCTTTACACCCACAGGTGCACTACATTGTACATTGGTATGTACAATGTACAACATGTTTACTACATAGGTAACGTAGTGGCATGCACCTATGTCCATATTCTATGCTTAAATGCATAAATCGGCATACACATACATGAATAGCTCATTTTACATGCACAGGTGCACTACAATGTACAATGGTATGTACAATGTACAGCATGTATACCACACAGGTTACGTGGTGGCATGTACCTATGTCCAAATTCAAGGCTTTAAATGCACCAAAGGGCCAAATTTAGCACTGTATCAGGCACAACCTTAAAGGGAAGGCACAAAACTGGTGAAAAACTAAAGGGAAAACGCAAAAATAGCAACAGAAACAGAAAATTCCATGTTTTTTTATTAAAAAAAAATATTAAAAAAGAAAGGTCCCATTTTTTTATTAGCGAAATTTTTTTTAATAAAAAAATATTTTCGAGATTGAAACCATCTCTAATCGTGATTGCTTTGGTCCAAAAGAAACACCTAAAAGCCACATGGACCTAAGCTTTCCTGTAAACAGGATTTGTTATTATTACACGCCTCATTCCTATTGCGCGAATTGAAGTTCTGTAACTGTTCAGGAAATGGCTTCCGGTCCCTCGGTTCCATGGCAGACGACATAGTGCTGCAGCTGGTGAGCTTGCTGTTTGAAGTTCAGAAGGGGAGGCACTCGCCACTGTTCCGACTCTCGTACTTTTGCCGCGAGATCGAGACCTATGCGAGCATGCTCAAGGATGTTGGCATCGTTCTGCAAGAGGTCAACGAGCTCGTCAACCGCCACAACATCCAGGACCTCTTCCAGTTTGCAAGATCCACAAACACCAGGAAGAAGCTCATTGAACACCTGAAGAGACTCGATGGTCTGGACGTGAGCTGCTTCTTTGGGAGAGCCTTGGGCTTCTGGTGCTACCCCTCCATCGCAAGACTGTTGAACATGGCTGCAGCGGTGTACGCGAGTTATGCGGTCAACTGCGATTCTGGAACCTTCAGCCAGCTGGCTGGCAGTGGCCGCTTTATGATTTCTCCAGAGCAGAGAGGCATTGAAATGTATAAAGGCTACAGAAATCTAAACTACGAAATGGTGAGAGGTTTTCTTGACTTGACGAACAGTCAGTTCTTCTATGACCAGCAGCTGAAATGGGTGGCCGAGCATGTCAGGACCAGTGAATGGATCGTGATACCAACCTCTGCTCCTCTTGACCTGACGAATGCTGATGGCTCGAAAGTGACTATTGGCCCACCAACGTCTATTGCTGCTGATTCACCAGGACTCAGTGGGAAGCTGATCTCAAACCTTGACAAGACTGCCATCTCAGACTGTCTGATTCTGCATGCGCATGGCGGTGGATTTGTGTCATCAACAGTCAGTGCGCACGAGTCGTACCTTCGACAGTGGGCCAAGCTGCTCAATGTGCCATTGTTCTCAATCGAGTACAGTCTGGCTCCTGACGTTGGCTATCCTAGTCAGATTGACGAGCTTACCTATGCGTATGCTTGGGCCAAACTCAACCATGGACAATTGCAGTGGTCAGGGAAGAAAGTTGTTATTGTTGGAGACTCCGCCGGCGGCTGTCTGGCTGTCGGGACCTGCATTCGTCTCTTGAAGCTTGGACTGAGCAAGGACCTGCGACCGACTGGACTTGTGACCATCTATGGCGTTCTTGTGGCTGGACTGGACTGGGCTCCTTCAAAGGTCATGGGCTTCTTTGATCCGGTCATCAATACGAGGGGTGGCCTCTCTGTTTGGCATGCTTTCTTCGAGAACTACTGCCAGGACAAAACGGAGGACCCAACCAAGCTTTCTCCTTCTTCTGTCAGGAAAATGACACTCACCGAGTACTGTACAGATGCTGCTGAGACTCTTCGGAAAGACACGCTGTCCTCAAATGGGACACCTAGCGTGACCATGCAGTTCAGAGACTTTACACCAATTTATGAGGACTCAACGTCGTTGAGGAAAGCTGTGCTGCAGAACTCTGTCACTGCAGCTCGACCCATGAGAAAGAATGCCGTGGCGAATCCAAAGGGACCAGAGCCACCAACAGCAATCAACTTCATGTCCAAGAAGAAACTGTCATGTTCGCCTCTGCCACCAACGATTCCACTGAATCTAGCCCATGGCTCCTGGGAGCGCAGACAGTCCACCGTGTCCCATCTGCAGATGAAGAGTGGCACAGACGTGGAGAGTCTTACCATGTCGTGCGATGGGGTTTCAAAAGACATTATCGCCCTGGTCAACCAATGCGATCTCAACAAGAAATCAGCGGAGGGCCAGACTCCCATGTCCAAGAAGTCCATCGTCACAAGGATGGACACCGCAGTCGGAGAGAGTGCCGACGCTGCCTACCCCATATCCTCGGGCGTTTTCGGCGTGGCGAGCATCATCAAGGACAACGTCAGCGACTGGGCTGCTGGCTGGCTCTTTGGAACTGCTGGAGGCGGGGACCCTTCCGAAGTTCCTTGCAAAGAGTCGATCGAAGAAGAAGAATTCTACGACGCGCAGGAGTCGCTCTCGAGGCAGCCCAGCGCCGAGCTGCATCCACCGCCCGCAGCCGAAGCCTCTCTCAGTCCCCTTTTCGGCTTCTTCGAGCGTCATCAGCTGCCAACGAACGGCGAGACGAACGTCTCTCAGCTGACGCCTTCCGAGCTGTGTCGACTGCCGCCCATGCGTCTGGTGGCCTCGCACTGCGACAGTTTGCTCGACGACACCGTCTACACGGCTACGATCGTGAAGCGAGCCGGCGGCAGGGTGGACAGCGTCGACGTCGTCCAGGGCGTCCCGCACGGATTCCTGCACATGGACGGCGCGAGCCGGGAGTGCGCCCGCGGCATTCGACTTTGCGCCAAGCGGATCGGCCAGCTTCTGCAACTGGATGTAGCTGACAAGTTGTGAATGAAACTGACGCACGCAGATACGGAGGTGGGGGCGGCGATTGGGCATGTAAGTGTGGGTAGGCTCAAAAATTATAACCCCACTCCGCGCCCCCTCCTCCTGTGTGTGGGGACGGACCCCTTTCCGCCAAAGGATTTCAGCTTTCAGTTCAGGTACTGTCGTGCGCCTTACGAAAGGACAGATGAATTGTGCAATTAAACGTGTGTACGTACACGCTGTACATAGGATGCGGTTCGAAGTTTCGAATAGTGAAATGGCATTCAACAGGTACACGAACGCTCGATTAAGGTGGCTTGTGTGTACTTACGGGACTATGCGCGTTGTTCGCTCGTTTTTGCGTTCGTTGCGAGCTGTTGAGATCTTTTAACAGAGAGCATTTGGTTGTCCAGTATGATCTACGCACGACCAAGCAAGCCAAAAATCCGCCAATGCTGCGCAGGCGTTATTTTTCCAAGTAAATAATATATGCGTATGCGTATTTACGCTTCCCTCATGGTTTTGACCAGATTGCGGTTGTTATGTCAACAAACAAATTTTGCGCAGCGGATTTGAGCATGCAGCGCCCTTGATCCATGCCGTGTCTAATACATAAATAGCACCAAGACTTCGTGTTGCGTTGCGTGCACACAGCGCCCGCTATGTAATTCAATGTTTCGAATATTAACTTTGAAATTTAGCCGTATCCTACGCCATACCTGTAACCGGGTCTGGAAGAGGGGGGGGGGGTAAATGGCCGAATTCTGGGGGGGGGGTGTGGAGCAAAAAGTGGGGGGTAGCCGGCCATTTTTTGAGTTATACTGGTACTTTCTGGTCAAAAATGGGTATAAATAGGGTCTAAACAGTGTTATCTAGCTGTTTTACGGTTATATAACACTGAAAAGCACTGAAATACACCAACATTTAGTCACTTTTATCGTTTTAGACTGAGTGAAAATCGCTTGTGAAAATTCTGGGGGGGGTCGGGGGGAGTTGGGTGGGTGTTGGAAAAATTCTGCAGGGCGCCCAAACCCCCCAACCCGCCCCCCCCCCCAGTTACAGGTATCCTACCGATAGGGCAGCGTATGGCCTAGTTGTAGAGAATCGGCCTCTTGCGCGCACGGTTCTGGGTTCGATTCTTGATGGAGGCACTAGATCGAGGACTTCCCTTTTGATGGATTTTCTCGTGCTGTCACTGCGCCCAGATAGCGTTCTTCTGAATGTCTTTGGCTAATTAGGCGGCTCTAGACGGGAAGGCGTCATGGACATGGGTATGTTATATGGGCCATGGACGGCCAGCTGGCGCTGCCTCAAATCCAACAACAACAACAACATCCTACCGATAATGTTTACGATTATGTTCCTCAAACTACTGGCTGAGTGTGAGCAAGGCGGTGCGTTTATTCAGCGACTACTGTGCTTTGCGTGTCACATTACTGTAGCTTTTGAATAAAGTTCGAATTTATTTGGACAATACTGTCGGTGTTTTTTTTTTGTTACACTTGTCCCCAGACAAAAGTCGAAAGTCCATTCGTAGAGCGTTGCAGTTCCTTCGTGCAAAAAAAAAAACAGAGAAAATGCCAATTCCAAGCAAGGTACTTGCATTTCGTTGCCTTCTAAAATTAATTATTTTTATTAATAAAAAAATTGCTGATCTTTTCTAGCGCGCCGCTGAAGGTTTGATTTTGATCAAGAACGGCACAGTCGTCAACGACGATGAGTCCAAGCTGGCGGACGTTTTCATCGAGAACGGCATTATCAAGTAAAAATGTTTAAAGTATAAGAAAAAAATGAATTCCAATTTAATACAATTATTTGTAGGGAGGTGGTGCCGAATCTGAGCGCTCCACAGGTGGGCTGCCGAGTGATCGACGCCAGCGGAAAGTTGGTCATTCCCGGAGGCATCGGTAATGTCCGTGCGTGCGTGCGTGCGTGCGTACGTGCCTGTGCGTGCGTGCCTGTGCGTGCGTGCCTGTGCGTGCCTGTGCGTGCGTGCGTGCCTACCTACTGAATCTGCACAATTCAGACCCTCACACGCACATGCAACTGCCGTTTATGGGCACAACGGCTGCAGACGACTTTTACAAGGGCACCGCCGCCGCTCTGGCCGGAGGCACCACTATGGTTGGTTCGGTTTTTGGTAGTGACCACTATCGGTGCCGCAAGAATTGGTCTGGCCGTGGGTACGGTAGTTCACAATTATATAGAAAATTATGGGAGCCTAAAAATCATAGGTGTAGCAACTGCGTAGGGTGTAGGTAGGGGTCACCCCCCCCCAGCTTCGGTCAATCCTGCACGAAAAGTAGGACCTCCCCCCCAGCTTTAGTCAATCCTGCACTGACTGCAGGTTACCCCTATGGCTGAATTGTGTTTCTCATACTTCCCAAGGTGTTTTTCAGGCCTGTGAGCAGCATTTATTGTCCAAATGTCAAAAATTTCGCCTGCGGCGCTGTATTTTACGCACCTACAGACCATTTTGGATTCTTTTGTGCGCTTTTTCGGGCAAAAAAATCAGCAAATTTTGCGGTTTTTTTGCTCCAACTGACCATTTTTAGAGTCACTGAAGCGCGTCTTTGGCCAAAAATTCACAAATTTTTGCTTGCGGCGCTGTGTTTTCAGCATACACGAAGCATTTTCTAGGTCATCATTGAGGCTGGAAAACGAGAAATTGTATCAAATTTGGCTGTGCAGGTCACCCCCATCGACTTTTGAAAAATCCGAGATTCACACCCCCCCTCTCCCCCCCCCCCCCCAGCCACACACACACATACACACACACGCACTCTTAGTGAATACGCACACGCAGGCCATATGCTGTAGTTGTGTCGGTTTTGCCTTTTCAGATCATCGACTTTGTGATTCCCACGCCCGAGGAGAGTATCCTGGCCGCGTACCAGAAGTGGCGCGGCTGGGCCGATCCCAAGGTCTGCTGCGACTACGCCCTCTCCATGGCCATCACCAACTGGAACGACACCATCAAGACGGACATGGAGACCGTCGTCCGCGAGATGGGTCCGTGCCCCCCCCCTCCCCGTGTGGTGGAAGCCCCCGTCTACATCCTTACCAACTTTGGTGTCGTGAATAGCTCAGTCTTCGCTGTTGCAACGCTTGCGTAGGAATGCACAAATCCGTCAGTTTACTTGAAATGTCATCGATATTTTATTCAAGCTTGTCGACGAACCAACAGACAGAAATGGTTGCATGCACCGACACACAAACGCGTTGTGCTCGCACGCACTGACACGCGTGTTGTCATTGTTGTACAGGCATCAACAGCTTCAAGTTCTTCATGGCCTACAAGGACGTGTTCATGGTTCGAGACGACCAAATGTTCCAGGCGTTTCAGCACTGCAGTAAGCTGAGGTGGATTTAATCGATTAATTAACTCTTACTTTTTTTGTTTTAAGATTTTTGTATATTTGTTTAACCTTTCAGAGCGTTGGCGCGCGTGCACGCCGAGAATGGGGACGTAATTTACGAGGTTCGTTTTATGGTTTTATGATTTTTTTTAGTGAAACTATTACGCTAATTTAGAAACAACAAGAGTTGCTCAAGGAAGGCATTACAGGACCGGAGGGGCACAGGCAGTCACGGCCTGAAGAGGTATTCATACGAATATCCCGTGAATATTCACAAACTTATTTTGAAAAAAATGTCAACATAACACGCCTGCCCAACAGCTATATCCTTAGTGAGTCGATTGCTTAGTCTTGCTAGCTAAGTATTTATTTTGCAGAAGGAATCGCTGCAGGGGGGGGGGGGTCCTTTGCATTCCACATTCTTTTCTAGTTTTAATGGTTGCTGAACGCTCGTGTCGTGCTACCGTCTTTTTGACGTCTTTTGAGATGCGGTAGATATATATGAGAAAGCAATTTCTACCCCCCCCCCTCGCTTGCAGTTGGAAGCGGAGGCGACGAACCGTGCGTGCGTGCTGGCGAAGATGGCCAACTGTCCCCTTTACGTCGTCCACGTCATGTCCAAGGGCGCCGCCGACGCCGTCGACCGACACCGGTGCGTACCGAGCATACATACCATGTACACCTGCAAACGGGTTTACCTACGGTTGTGGGGGGGGGGGAAGAGCACCTGTTTTCTGTGGGAGATTGGGCCCTTGTAAGAGGAAATCGCTACTTTGGCAGTTTTCTTTCTTTCTGTGTGAAATGAAACGCATGTTTCTCTTAGGAGCTAGGGAATTCTGGGGGGGACGCCCCATTGACCATTATGTACCGCAAGGCTGTTGCAGGAAGGAGGGGGCTGTGGTGTTCGGGGAGCCGATCGCGGCCTCGTTGGCGGTGACGGGCGACAGTTACTACCACGAGTGCTTCCGTCACGCCGCCGGGCACGTCCTCTCGCCGCCGCTCAGCACCGACCTCGACACGCCCCGCACGCTCATGGACAGACTCGCCAGGTACCGCCCCTGGCCGCCTGCGCGTGCCGTGTCGGTGCGCGTGTTGTGCCTGCGAGCGTGCGTGCGTTCGCGAACATGCATGTGTGTCTGCCTGCGCTCGTACCACACTCATAGGTGTAGATTGGGGTCAAGAGCCAAGGGGGGTGGGGGGTTTCGAGGGGGGGGGGTAGAGCCATCCCGGGTAAAATGTCCGGAATTGGGAATTTTGGAGGAGTGTGGTCGAAGTGGAAGATTTCGCACCAAAGTAGTGCGTAAATCGGTGCTTTTTGGACCACAATGTGTCAAAACAATGCGTAAATAGCACTTTTCTTTACGCGTTTTTGGGTCACACTACACTGAAAAAGGACGCAAAAGCACGCATATTTGCCCAACTTTTTCATTCATGAGAGAGGGTTTCCCGCAACTTATCCGGGATGGATTGGCTATAGCCAGCGGGGGGGGGGGGGGGGGGGGGGCCCCCCCCACCCCCCCCCAAACCCACCTATGCCCACACTCCCACCTTTCAGTCGACGCACGCACGCCTACCACAATCGCGTGCACCACTCAATCTATGTTCCAGCACTATAGCTAGCGTATTCATTCGAATTGCACAGCGGCCACCTGCAACTGGTGGGCACGGACAACTGCACGTTCACGTCCGAGCAGAAGGCGATGGGCGCCGCCGACTTCACCAAGATACCCAATGGAGTCAATGGCGTCGAAGACCGCCTCAGCGTCCTCTGGGAGCTGGGGTGCGCATTTGTTTTAATTGAATTAAAATTAAAATTGAGAAATTTCAAAAAATGTTCAGCGTCCACTCGGGCAAGATGAGCGCCTCTCGCTTCGTCGCTGTGACAAGCGCCACCGCCGCCAAAATCTTCAACATCTACCCGAAAAAGGTGAGAGACAAATTCTGCACATGCGTGCTCTAAACAAGACGACGGAATGTTCCTCACAAGAGATATATCGTAGGTGAATCGACGGCAGTCTGTTCGTAGATTCCGCTTTGAACTTCCCCAAACCTAAGCAATTTATCGTACCCCCGCCCCCATCTCTAATAACCGCCCCTCCCCCAAATTGACGTTGAGGTTGTGATCGGGGGTGGGGTGTTATGATGTCCAGAATTAAAAAAATAATAACAATGTCCCAATAGAGGCTAAGTAGCGCTACTTAGCGCCGTTGTGTTATCGGAAAACACTGAAAAGTACACCGAACACTTGCTTTTACTCGCTTTTACGCGTAAAAAACATGCTAAAATTGGGGCTTTGGGATTGAGAAATTCTGGAGGATCCCCCACCTTCGGGTCACAGACGATTCTCAATCTGCCGCGATTTAGGGTCGTATCGCGGTGGGCTCTGACGCGGACGTGGTCGTGTTCGATCCGAATCAGGAGAGGGTCATCTCAGCCAAGACGCATCACCACGCGCACGATTTCAACATTTTCGAAGGTGCGCGCCACCGTAACGCACGCACGCACGCACGCACGCACGCACGCACGCACGCACGCACGCGCCATAGAAATCCTTTTCCCCCGTACTCTGCAGGTATGCGTTGTCACGGCGTGGCCGAGACGACGGTGTGTCAGGGCAAGGTGGTCTGGGAGAAGGGCGAGCTGATCGTCACACGCGGCGCCGGTCGCTTCGTGTCGCTGCCCTCCGACTCCGACTACGTCTACGACCCCATCAGGACTAGAGACACCGTGCGTGCGTGCGTGACGGTGCGCGCGCGCACGCGCTCGAACGCCCATGCGTGCGTGCTGCGTTCCTGCGTGCTATGGATCCACTAAAACCGAGTCTTTCACTGTTTCCCGTGCCGTGGCTGCCCTAGATCACAGATGGCGTTCTTCCGAATGTCTTTGGCTATTTATGCGGCTCTAGACTGGAAGGCGTCAGGTAGAAGGGTATGCTATATGGGCCATTGACGGCCTCCTAGCGTTGCCCCTAATCCAACAACAGGATAACGCGTGCGTAAGTGCGTGCGTGCGTGCCTGTTGGTCGGTGCGTCCGTGTGTTCAATGATCTCTGCCTGCAGGCGTGGGCGCCTAAGAAGGTGGACCGCGCGGCCAAGAGGGAGGGCGGCGCTTCCGGTGACGCGGCGCCGGCGAAGGAGATGACGTCACCTACGACTGGCCACTACGTGACCAAGTCGGGCGTCAAGAGCCAGATGGGGAGCACCTTCTCACCCGCCGGTGGGCGTGGCCTATTTGGTTTTCTTCCGCAGCCCCCCCCCCCCCCAAAAAAAACCACTCAGGACTGGCAAACCGAATTCACAAAAAAACGCATCCGCAACTTCCCGTGCATGCCTGTAAGCGGGTCTGGCAGAGTGGGGAGGTATAGGTGACGCAAAAAGTGTGAGATGGCCGACCATTTTGGGACTATACATATTGGTACTTTTTTGGTCAAAATAGGCTCTAAACAGTGCTATGTAGCTGTTATTGTTATATATAACACTGAAAAGCACAAAAAGCAACATTCACTCACTTCTTTTATCGTTTTAGACAAGGTGAAAATCCCTTGGAAATTCTGGGGAGTAGGGTCTGGGTGGGTGTTGGGAAAATAGTGGGCCCCAACCCCCCCCCCCCTCCAGATACAGGTCTGCTCTCGAGGTTGAGGAGACACCGACGTGGCCACTCCATGGGATACGCACGTAGTATACCTCTCACACCTTTAGGCGCAATCCTCTCGCTTTGTGTATCGGTCTCGATCTATGCACGTGTTACGTAAACTTGTGCACTATCAATTATTGTTGAACATTATATTGTCTTATCATCACGTCTTCTATTGCGTCAGGCACACCCGGCGAGGCGGAGAAGCCCAGCTCGCGCGTTCTCGCCCCGCCTGGCGGCCGCTCCACCGGACTGTGGTAGAAGAATTGTAAAATGAAAGCTTGGAAAAGAAAAATATTTCACTAGAAATTCCGAACATTTTTTTGTCCACCCCATGGCACTTTATGTAATTCTAGGCGGCCACAATACTGACTGTGACAAAACGACCTTGCCCATTGAGTACTCGACACCCGATTAATAGGATAGATGCGAATGTTCGATTGAGGTTCCGGAGTTGATAGTAGTGATCTTTCCGTGGTTTTTCGTTTTGATTTTTAAGTGGACATTGCTTACAGATGTCGTTTGCGTAAAGTGCGCATGAACAATGATGTTCCGGTTGGATGAACCACTGCAACATGACATTGATGTGTAACTAGAGGGGCGCACGTCCTTTGGCCGCCATGTGTAAGATATCCCGTGCAGCAAATGGTCTAGCGCATGGACGTGACGTGATTTTAAAACATGATAAATAGGTACTCAGGTGTGCCCTTGGCCAAACCCAAACACGTGGCTCATAGTTCATTGAATAGAATTCGTTGAAAGTTCTTGAGTCCAAATGCACTGCTGATGTGTTGCTCGTGAGGGGCGCGCATGCCGCCGATATCTGGTGGTGACAAATTCACTTATGCATGCTATATTGCATGCATATCCATGCTTATGATCGGTGCGCAGCGCACCAGCTGGTCTTTCGCAACCAGGGATTAGTGAACAGAGAGGATGAAGGGCGGGGGAGGAGGAGAGGGATCATAGAGGGGAGGTGGAAAAGATTCGCCCACCGCAATTGGTTAGCTTGGTACCCCCTGTTACAATGTGCCAATCTGTCAATGATACTGAATGATACTGAAATCAAACTCTAAGTGAAAATGGCAAAAGACATTCAAGAGCCAACTTTTCGATCGCTGCGCATGGTTTAGGACTAGGAGCAGCGTCAATGTTCGACAAAATTCGGCAGTTACGATAGAAGGGTTGAGGTGCGGCGCATACCTACATAGTTTCTGCAGAAATCCTAGCAAATTTTGTTTATAAAAATGCAACACCTACAAAATTGGGTATTTCATCGGGATTGGACTTCCCCCCCCCCCCAACCAACCACCGCCGAAATAGGCTGGCTCGCCCCTATATACGCCACCCATGTGTACATACACTCGACCGTGTCGTCATTGTTAGAGCGAGCGCGGTGAAGCATTCGCTGCTAAAGAAAGGTTGTTGGACGCTCAAAGCGAGCAAGATCGAGTTTCGGGCCTCTCCGCGGAGCGCATAGTTCATCAAAACGCATGGTGCCTATATACATTCATCAATATTTTATGGCATCGCACCACGATTGTGGCGGATGCCCAATGTGGTCCCACCCCGCAACCAGATGAAGGCGCCGTCCGTCCCAGAGAATCGTCTAGAATACAGCAAAATATTTCTCAAAAGCGACCTGTAGTATTTGCACCCTCTTCCGGCATGTCTCTCTCTTAGTGAAACCACTTCTCTCTGTCCAAATTCTAAGTGTTTCCGCAAACCCAAAGTCTCCCCTCTGACGGACGGAAGGACTGGCAGCCATTTTCCGTCCATATAACGCACTCGTCCTCGCGGCGCTGACGTCGGCGAGAAAATGAGTTGGGAGCGGCAAACCATCGATGTTTGCACGTGCCGTTGTCGTACCTCTTATTCCACTTGAGTCTGTCTGCTAAAAAGTGAAACACCTTTTTTGCCTTTCGAAGCTGCCGCCGCTCCAGTAAGAGAATGAACTCCTCGGCACTGACGAACCGTCTCGTGGCGGGCGGCAGTTGTCTGGCGACCGCGACGCTGGGCGCTGTGGGTTACGCGCTGGTGCTGACGACGCTCTGGCACTACCGTGCCAAGTTCCACCGCGAGAGCAACTTCTACCTCCTCGTCTGGACGCTGGCCGCCGGCGACTGCCTCGTGCTCCTCGCGCAGTTCCTCATCGCCGTACCAATCTCGCTCACAGGTACCGAACAAACATGTGGGCGAGCCTGTTGGGAAGTGGAACCAAAGAATATTTTTCCCTCGAGGCATAGCTTGTAGCTGTAACTGGCGGGAGGCTGTAACTGGTTAGTGCTACAACGTTGGTACGCGTAGTGCGATAGCTTTTCCCACAGCGCGCTGTTGCACGCCCGGGTTTGCAACGTTTAGGACTGCCACTGTATGGTCGTGGAACGGCGCTGCTGGTGGTGACGAGCGTGGACCACGTCGGCTTCAGAATTTGTCTGTTCACCTCTTTCACGATTGGTTTGAATCGATTTCTCTGCTTCGTGCGTCCCGGCTGGCACAGGACGCTCTTTGGCGAGAGCCGAATTCTGCTGTGGTCCGCTTTCGTCGCCCTGCTGGCCGTGTTCTATCTGATCAACGACCTCCTCGTCGGCTGGCGCTCCACCTTCCACCACGACAAGTTCTACTTCGACTCGCAGCGCGCGAACCTGTCGAGAGAATACGAAGAGCTGCTGCGAGTCTGGGGCCTGAAAACGCTCGAGAGCGTACGGAGCGCCGTCTTCTCCTACTGCCCGCTGGCCAACTTCGCACTGTACGTCGGCACGTACGTGTTTATTCGGGCGAGCCAGCTGACGAGGAAGAGCGGCGACGTCGTGTCGCTGGCCAGCAGACACCACCGCCTGGAGAAGCAGTTCCTGCTTCAAGGCTTGCTCATTTGCGTGGCCACCGTGCTGGAGACGGCCACCTTCAATAACTCCGCAAGGATCTACACGCTCGGCTGCGAGCTGCTGGGCAACTGTCTCTTCGGCAGTCTCGTTATCAGCAACGTCATCATTCTCAACAGCTCCATCAATCCTTATATTTTCTTGACGTTCAATAGTGTCCTGAGACACAAGGCAAAGCAGCTGCTGGGAATCGGCACACAGCGAGGCAACAACGCGACGACGACGGCAGTGACGATGAAAGGAGTGCTAAAGTGCACAGCTCATCGCCGGCAAGACAAAAATAATGACAACACCTGAAGGCTGTCTGGAAATCGTTGTGTACTAGTGGAGTGGCGCGCGATTTTTGTTGGTCTATCGTGCTTCTGATGGAGCGACATGTTGGTGCCTTGTCCTCTCTGTACCATTGGTTCCTCCCAATACATAGCTCTTGACGCGCTTCTGGCGCCTGGAGGCGGTCTGCGCCGGTCTACGGCTGTGCTAGCGCTACGCCGCGCAGCCAGTCGCGAGCGGTGCGCGCAACTCATCTTCCTGATGTGCAATTCACCCAAAAGCAGTTCATCCTGGAAGTTTCTCACTCCGCAAGCTATGTAGGTACATGTGTCTCGTGTGCGTATACAGTGCGGCAAGCTTGATTATTCACTGAATGAGCTTCATCAGCAGGCATGCCAAGTGCCAAATATGCAAAGTATAATGTGGCGGATATGCGAACGTTTATCTTCTCCATATCTGCCCAAAGACGCAATGAGTCTGGCGCGCGTCTGAAAATCGTCCTAGTGCCGTTGGCAGGTTTCGTTCGGTAGGTTAAGGGACACGACTCTCAATGTCTGCGCGAAGGCAAAGCGGCTAGAGACGCCTTATCGCGGCTTATCTCTCGTTCCGCTAGGTAGCTCCCCGCCCCTGAACTGTCGCGCGGGTAGTAGCAGACAAAGCCTATACTTTGCGAAGAGAGCTCGAGAAACGCTCACGATGCTGCTCGCGCTGCCGTTTCTTGTTCTTGCGACGTGGTGGATGCACTCGGAGTGCGTTGCAGCGACCAACGCAGAGGATGCCCCGCTCAAAAGTTGTTACGACTTCGACTTCGACAACGCAACGGTGGACTCGATTCAAGAGGCGTTCGCCAAGAAGGAGTGCGCCAGCTGCGAAGAGCTCACCGACGGCTTTCTCCAACGAATCGACGGGATGGACGGCACGCTCAACGCCATGATCGCCGTCGACCGCATCAACGCCCTGAGGGCCGCGAGAGCGCAGGATCGCAATTCGAATCTCGGTAGAGAGACGGAGAACGTGATTAGCACTCGATCACGCACACGACAGACGCACGCAAGCCAGGGCCGCACCATTCCGCGATGCCGAACATTCAGGGAGCAGCAAGCGAGGCCGTCTTCACTGCGTGCCCCTGATTGTCAAGGACAACATACCGTAAATCCTCCAATACAGCCCCCCCTCCAATAGTGCCCCCCCCTCCAATAGTGCCCCCGGGTACGGCAAGGTTGAAATAATAAAGCCCCCCCCTCCAATAGTGCCCCCGGGGGTAAGGGGTATGTTGTGCCATGTGCCTTTTATGGGCAAAAATATAGTGGTAGGTACATTTATATCGTGTATACACACTACTACTAACCAATAATAGTACGTTTCAGCAACTATTAGCGGTAAATCAACCATTAAATGTGGCAAAAGTGATCAAAATCATCGAAAAATCGGCAATTTTGACAGCGAAACTAGCATTACCATTCAAAATTTTTAGGTTGAAATAATAGAAGCCCCCCCTCCAATAGTGCCCCCCCTCCAATAGTGCCCCCGGGTAAGGAGAGGTTGAAAAAATAGTGCCCCGGGGGCACTATTGGAGGATTTACGGTATTTGTGGCGGGCACGGCCTGCACCGACGGAATGCTCACCTTTAAAAACCTGGTCGCGCAGCAAGACAACCCCGCGGTGGCGAGACTAAAGAAGGAGGGCGCCGTTGTGCTGGGAAAAGCGAATATGGCGACGAATGCTTACATTGGCAGCTTCACCCGCAGTGAAATCAGTAAGTACAATTACAAAAATAAACCGTTTGCAGTGCGGTGCGTGCGTGTGTGTTGCGAGCGTGCATGCTTTGAAGGCGGTACAATGCAATACAGTAGGTGATAACTTACTACCTGTCACAGACGGGAGGTTCAGTGGGGTCTCCTCAGCACCCCACCCAGCCCAAAATCAACCTCCCCCCCCCCCAAAAAAAACGACGCATCTGTTCCAGAGGGTTTAACCGGGAACGCTTATGGCACCGATTACACTCCATATGGCTCGAGTGGTGGCAATGCTGCTGCCGGTGCCGCCGTTTACTCGGTGCTCAATTTTGGCACAGACACCTTCGGATCGGGTGCGTGTGCAGAACGCGACAGCTTGACAGACATGAGTTAGACCTAACGTTCGCAGTACGAAGTATGTGTATACGTGCGACTCATCCTGTACAGCTTTCGGCACAATGTGAGTGCGCGGCGCTACAACCATTCCCCACGTTTTTCCAACCGCGAGTAAATTTCTGCACACGCGTCCAGGCATGATGCCCCCTTCGGCTTCGAACCTCTTCAGCTTACGAGCTACTTTTGGAACTTTGGTTCCCAACGACCTAGCGTTCATTCTGATTGGACCCCAGGTAGGATCCGTCAAGGGCATACCTGCAACTGAGGTGGGGGGGGGGGGGCGGTTTGGGGCCCCGCAGAATTTTTTCAACCACCCCCAACCCCCCCCCCAATAAGTTTCCCAAGGGATTTTCACTCTGTCTAAAACGATAAAAGTGAGTATATGTTGGTGTATTTCAGTGCCTTTCAGTGTTATATGACCATTAGACCCACAAAGTACCAGTATATAACTCAAAAAAATGGCCAGCTACCCCCTACTTTTTGTTCCAGACACCTCCCCCCCCCAGAAGTCGGCCATTTACCCCCCCCCCACTCTTCCAGACCCAGTTAGAGGTATGGCCAAGGGGTGCACGCACGCGCGCATGAGTTGTTTGTTTCTCGCGCAGGATATGATAGTGCCGTTTGCGTGGCGAGCCAAAGACTTGGCGCACGCGTTTGAAGCGATCAACGGAGGCCGCGATGGAAGAGCGTTTACGTCCGAGAGCGTCTTGAACGCCAGCGGTTTGGAGGTGCGTGCGTGCGCCTGACAAATTTGTAGAGCGGCCACATCAAGGGGGTGGAGGCGCCACTAATAAACTTAAATAACTCCAGGATTTGGGCTAATTGTAGGGAAAAACTAATTTTAAGGAGGTGGCAAATTTGTGGGTCTATGATATGGATGTGGCAACATTCTAATGCATGAGCCTGACACCATTTAGGAACTGAAGCTGCGAGTTGTGCGTGAGGCGTACTATGGAATTCCTCTGTACGCGCGTAACTCCACTGAACTGGGACAAGATTCAAACGCTCTCGCTGCCATGATGCGAATGTCTATCGGCGACTACGCAACAGCTTTTTCACTCGCAAATCGGCTGCTGACGAATCAGCCCGAGGCAGCGCAACAGCTCCGTTACGACTACAATCCGCCGCCAGGCATATTTCTGATTTAGAATATAGGTACTTTGCTAATTGTGGGGAGCGTGGAGCAGCAGGCAATTATGAGGATGACTAATCATCCATCATCTCGCACCCACCGCCAACATCGCCGACACCGCACACGACCGCACGCACGAACGCATCGGTATTTGATCCGATGCCTGCGCGTCCGACCGACAGGCGACTTCACAACCGACAGACGCTTCTCAAGGGAACATGCGGAAATTGTGCCTTCAGAGCTGAAGCAGCTGCAAGACAACTTTCTCAAAGAGTTGCGCAGTAGCGGAGCCAATGTGGACTTCGCGAAAGTAAACGAGACCGAGCTGAACAAACAATTTTTTCAACTCTACTATGCAAGCGCGGGACGCGCTTCCGGCTGTCTCGCCAACTACTTTGACAGGCGAGCGCTTCTATTTAGGTGTCCTACTGTGCTGTACTTGTAATTAGTAACGTCGTCCTGTTTCAGTATTCCTTTCCGTATAAGAACGCGTAGCACGGCAAAAAAACTAGTGAGTAACGGATTCAGCAGTGCAGTGGCGCTTCCGCAAACTAAAATTGCAACGGATTGAGTGGTCTATAATTCCAGCTTCCTTGAGCAAGCTGCAAAGAGCGCTACGGGCTTACCCGTGAGAAGCACGCAAGAGATGATTGACAAAGAATTGGGCGGCTTCATGCAAGAACCGTACAAGGCTAGTCTGGCACTCCGCAGCACCTGTCCGCGAGGAGAAAAGGCCTTTGCGGAAGCGCTAAAGAAATTCCTAAAAGAAACTGCGGAACCGTGAGTGCAGTTTATTCACCACATACCACATTCATTATCATGGCTGCGTACGTACATGCGGTATATCCTTCTTACCGTGAACCCTCCAATAGTGCCCGGGGGCACTATTTTTTTAACCTCTCCATACCCGGGGTACTATTGGAGGGGGGAGCACTATTGGAGGGGGTCTTCTATACTTTCAACCTAATAATTTTGAATGGTATTGCTAGTTTCGCTGTCAAAATTGCCGATTTTTCATTGATTTGGATAGATCGCTTTTGCCACATTCAATGGTTGATTTACCGTTAATAGTTGCTGAAACGTACTATTATTGGTTAGTAGTAGTGTGTGTGTATACTAGGGATGAGCATGGGCCGGGCCGGGCCGGCCCGGCCCGGCCCGGCCCGGCCCGCGGGCCGGGCTGGGCCGGAATTCCAGGCCCGTTTTGCGGGCCGGGCCGGGCCGGGCCTGCGTTTTGAGGGTGCGGGCCGGGCCGGGCCGGGCCGGACGTTCTTGGCTGGCCAACGTAGAAAGCTACCTATATGCAATGCATTGTAAGTATCGGCGCTATTCCGCACCGTATTAGCGACTTTGTATTCTACGACGCGCGTCTTTAGCGCTCAAAGCGCTTTAGCGCTACCAGCACATCAGACAGATGGTTGACTTTGCTGCAGAAGGTCTGCCTGCAGAGCCCACGAAATTTGTTGAACTGTTTGCTGGCAGCGAAACTTCCTCAGCTGCTGAGAGTTGAGCCACTTCTTGGACACTGCCAAGCAGACTATGAACCTGCTCGCCTACTGGAAGGCGGCCGGCGGCCGCTACCCTGCCTCGCGTCCATCGCGAGGAATGTGCACGCGACGCCCGCCAGCTAGGCGCCCTCCGAGCGCCTCTTCTCGGCAAGTGGTCACCAAGCGGCGCGGCCGCCTGTCAGACAGCTTTGTAAATTCATCGGTCTTTCTCAACAGAACCTTGTGAACTGCGTGTCGATCGCAATTGCATAGGCCGTAAAATGGTTGGGAACTGCGATTCTGAGAGGTGGACGCGCCAGTTCGTTTAGTGAATCCCGCGAATTGGCACACGGTATTTCAGTAAATTGTACACTGTACTTATTTCGTAAAGCGGGCCGGGCCGGGCCGGGCCTGCGATCTGGAGCAATTAAACGGGCCGGGCCGGGCCGGGCCTGCGTTTTGAGGGTGCGGGCCGGGCCGGTACGGGCCGGACTATCTGGCGGGCCGGGCCGGGCCGAGATGTGCAGGCCCGTGCTCATCCCTAGTGTATACACGATATAAATGTACCTACGACTATATTTTTGCCCATAAAAGGCACATGGCACAACATACCCCTTACCCCCGGGGGCACTATTGAAGAGGGGGCACTATTGGAGGGGGTTGTATTGGAGGATTTATGGTATTACCGTTCTGTCGCGCATGAGTGTGCAACTGCTGGTGAAACAAACCCATAGTGTAAAGAGCAGTAGAAAGAATGTGACCAATGTGACCACAGGCGAACTTTTCGCACTACAAGAAACTCTTTCAGACTGTTGCAAGACGTTGACGCTCTGGTCATGATGACTAACTTTGACTTTCCACCTAAGAACAAACGAATGGAGGCATTTGAATTGCCACCGACGCAGGTGCTCCCCCCTTATACTGACGTCCTTAGCGGGGTATCCCGCAGTGAATATTCCAATTGGCTTTAGTAAGCCACAGGAGGGCGCAGCGCAAGGCTTGCCAATCGGTGCCATGCTGATTGGCAACAAGGGTCAAGAGGTACACTTTCAACTATGTACATGTATGATGTACCAATGCAGCTTTGAGTGCGTGCGAAAGGGAGGGGGTTGTGTTGTAGGGTTGTCATCATGCTCAGGAGAAGTATACCGTGATACCCGCACGCCAACCATTTTCCGTCTTTCAGGAAACGCTGCTCAAAATCGCCTACGCCTACGACACGCACTTTAGCAAAAGGAAAGTGCCAGCCATCACTAGTGGATCGGGCAAGACGCGTGCGAACTCTTTAGCGATAATGTTCACGGGCGTTTTGGGTTTGCTCAGCGCCATGGTACGGTATCTTGCTGTGTCACGTGTCCTGTAGGGTTATAATAGCTGAATGAAGCGACAGAAGCGTGGACAATAGGGATGAGCACGGGCCTGCACATCTCGGCCCGGCCCGGCCCGCCAGATAGTCCGGCCCGGCCCGGCCCATCCAACTGCTCAATATCGCAGGCCCGGCCCGGCCCGGCCCGCCACACGAAGCAAGTACAGTCACTACAGTGTACAATTTACTGAAATACCGTAGGTATGCCAATTTGCGTGATTTACTTAACGGAATGGCCCATCCACCTTTCAGAATCGCAGTTCACAACCATTTTACGGCCTTTGCACCATTTGAGCGCGAAAGACGCGCGTCATAGAATACAAAGTTGCTAATACGGTGCAGAATAGTCGCCGATACTTACAATGCATTACATAGGTAGCTATCTACGTTGGCCAGCCAAGAACGTCCGGCCCGGCCCGGCCCGGCCCGCACCCTCAAAACGCAGGCCCGGCCCGACCCGGCCCGCAAAACGGGCCTGGAATTCCGGCCCGGCCCGGCCCACGGGCCGGGCCCATGCTCATCCCTAGTGGACAAGCGGCGCCAACTGATTGAACTCGTCTATGTAGAAGTCACTGTTAGGTACCATTAGGCATTGTTCTGTATCCAAGACAGGGTGAATGGTTGGTGGATGAAAAAGTCGCTTAGAAAAGTCACATAAACCAATAGAACATGCCATTGGTACGTGCTCAACAGCTCAATGCAACAATGAGACAGCGCCTATAAAAATCATTCTGGTCTCATAGGTGAGCATGTTTTTGGTAAACAGCATTCCAGCGGTCTGGTCAGACGCATGCGATCTCCGAGAGGGAGACGAGGCCGACGCGGGGCTGCTCGAGCGATACGAACGTCTTCTTCTGCTCGTCGTAGAGGGCGAGCGCGCGCTGGCTCGTCCCGTTCTCGTCGTGATCGCCGTGGAGGACGAGGCGGCCGCCGCAGCTCAGGAGACGCACGGCCAGTCGCGGCGGCGCGCTCGCTGCGTCCGCCCAGATGGCCGCGCTGCTGACTGCCGACCAGACCGCAGACCCGGCCTTGCTCACGTCCAGCGTCTGGCAGCGCAGCTCTCGCCGGCCCTCGGCTGGCGCGTAGGGCGCGCAGAAGAGCAGCTCCGAGGAGCCGGGCAGGAAGGCGACCGAGGACTTGAGCGCCACCGAGTCGCGCCTGAACGCCAGTGTCCATGGGCACGCACATGCGCGCGCGCTCTTCGAATTGTTTCGCGAATGGGAGGAATTTTGACTCACCGGCTGCGACGCTGCACCTTGGCGGTCGGCAGCGTCGACCAGTCTTGCGTCTTCAGGTCGAGCCGCTGCAGGAAGACCTCTTCTTCCACTTTCGCGACGGCGCTCCTGCGGCGGCCTTCCGTCGGCTTTCGTACAGCTTTGAGGAAGCTGGCGGCTGCTGTCGCAGCTCCCTTCCGCCGACTCGGCGCTGGGCCCATGACGTAGAGGTAGCGACCGTCGTCACTCGTCACCGCAGCACCTCCGGCGACGGCTGAATCACGCTTGAGTTGCATACCTATCGATTTGTGACCGTACGGCGGCCTCGCGCACCTCGTGGCATCGGCTTCTCCACCTCTTCCCAGGCGTCCGTGTCGAAGTCGTAGTAGTGGCACGCGTCGCTTGCGCCACCGTCCTCGAGCATGCCTCCGCATGTGTACAGACGACCTCCTTCAAGGTGTGCTCGATCGCGAGTCGTGATCGCTAGAAGGGACAGGGGGGGGGGGGGTACGCACCGGCCATCGCGTGCGCCTGCATGACGAGCGCGGACGCGGTGGGCGGCGCCGCCTGGACGACGTCGACGCCGTCGGCGCCGTGCAGCTCGGCGCTGCGCAGCGGCGGCGCCGACTCGCGCAGGCCGCCGACGCCGCCGCTTGCCAGGAGTCGGCCGCCGTGTGCGCCCAGCGCGTGCATGGCGCGCGCGCGGACGTCAGCTTGGTGACGCGAACGCGCGACGCGCCCGTCTCCATGTGGAACTCGACGATCGCGTCCACCGAGGCGGCGTCCGCCGCAAAGTCCGTCCCGCCCACGATCAAGACCGTCGCTGAAGCGCAGCGTGCGGCGGTGTCGCTTTCGAAGTGGTGGGATTTCTCCTGGTTCACTCGGGGGATTCAACTGCCGCTACGGGAACGTATGGTAGTACCGAATCTAGGTACTTTTGCAAGAGATTTGCGCCTCATTTCCCCCGATTGTCAGAAGTGTTTTGTACGCTCCTTGTTTCAGACGTCTCCATCGTCAGGTCGCTTATTTACTACGTCAACGTTATTCGGCGAGACGCAACAGTTTACTGTATATGTAACTCACATGGCTTTTTTGGCGGAGGCGTAGGCGGCTTACGTCTGCAACCTGCAGTTGTCTGCAACATGGACAGCAACACCAGGCATCCCAGCGCCCAACTTGTCATTGTCGTGAGGACGTTGTGACCGACCGAATTATTCGTAAGGAACAAAGAAACTCGGAAAATGTTATACAAGTGCTTCGAGAGGCGAAGGCGCCCCCAAAAAGAGCGAGTCGTTCGTTATCAGCCGTTTGTTATTGCCCCATCCCACCCAAGACATCGCTACCGTTGCACGACACAGTCTGTCGCTACTACAGTACTAGTACACAGTAGCTACATTACGTGTACTCTGCACTGCGTTATCTCAATGATGAATGACGCTGACGGAAGACGCCGCTTGCCTGTGGCTGTCATTGCACAACAATAAAACAAACCCGACGACGTATAAACCGGGTTCAACTGCACAACTGCACTAAAGTTGCACGACCGCTTCTTCCTATCGGCAATGGCAGGCAAGCGCGCACAGCTTTAGGCACTGATCGGCCGCGTTTTGGTCGGTCAGCTCAGGCGGCGGCTGTCGTCTTCAGATTGGCTTTTGAAGTTCAGATTGCTGCGATACACAGTCACGGTCGCATTTCACATTGCTATATAGATAGAGCGGACTAAATCCGCAAGTTCATCTCACAGTGGTGGTACAATGGGGGGGGGGGGGGGTGGTTGTGGCTTTAAATGAGGACTGTCGCAATGGAGTGCTCGTTTGCAAACGGGTCGAAATTATCACTGCTACTGTGGTTTGTAGTGGGTTCATTCCTCCGACCTGCAGCTTTAAGGGACGGCCCAGGGATAAATAGATCCAGAGGAGACCAACATGCTGTCCAGCTCCGATCATGGCTCAGCAGCACACATGCAAGGACCTCTTCACGTCAGAGGCACTTGGTGTAGTGGTCTCCTTACAGGGGACGCAATTGGAGGGGGCACTATTGGAGAAGTTACGGTACGTGTACCTTTAGTACACGACGTTTCAATTGCGCGCGTACAGTGTATAGTGAGTCTCAAGCAGCATAGTGTAAGTGACAGTTTGGAAAATGTACGTGTTCTGTGCTGCTAGCATGTTTTAACATGCGCACCGATGCACAAAAGCGTGCTATTTCACATGCGTATAAGGCCATGCACTCAATTTGGGATGCATACAGAAAAATTCTGGAAAGGTTTAGGCATAAGACAGAGTTCATCTGTTGCGCTTCTGCTGAAATGGTCACCCTATACAGCACGACACATGCCCCTACCCAATGTCGTTTTGCAATGCCAATCAGATCGAAAGCGCGACGATTCAACTGAGAAAATATAGTGATTCTCATAGGCGACAATAAACAGTAAAACGGAGTATACTGTACGCATGGCAATGTCAACTAGCGTCACTTCATGGAATGATAAGCTAAACGCGGCAGTGTGTAGTTGAAAGCTGAACGAAAAGCGTGTACTGCTACACTATACACAGGTTTTTTTTTTAGAATTGTTAGACAGCGCAATTGGTGAGGCACCATGTCGTTCCTCTCTTTGACAACACTATTCCTAATTTTGCTATTACTTATTACAATCGAAATGCAAGCGACTTTCGCTACAAAATGTGCCGAGGTAGGTCAAGAAACACAGATTAATCTGTCTGGAGGAAAATTGCGAGGCGAGAAAATCTGCACCGAAATAACGCGGGATGGCGTTGAGTTTCTCGGAGTACCATTTGCTGACCCGCCCGTTGGGAAGCTGAGATTTGTCAGAACGCAACCAAAGACGCCATGGAACGGCGTGATAAATGCTACACAGTGGCCAGCTCAATGTCCTCAGGCGGCACAGAGGCACATACGGAAGAAGGTGCTATTTTAGTGTTGTTTTTAGTTATGTTGCCCACACATACCTACACGTGATACATGTGACCTCCATGCACGGTAGTTTCAAGAACCTCCGTTTGCCGTGGCACTGCTGACAGAGGGGAGGAGGAAGTTTGTAATGGTACTACATATGAATTCAACCTCAAAAATTTCAAATGGTTACCAAATGGTAATTTCGCCACCAAAACTACCAATTTTGCAGTGTCTTTAGTCCTTTTCCCCAATTTTATGGTTGATTTGCTGGCAGACAATTTGACTGGATTGAAAACACTTGGTGCTACTGCGCAACGTGTGGTCCCTTGAAGTCTGAATGTCCTCTGAAGACATTTTTAACTTGTTGGCCCCGAAGGAAGCCTAGTTTTCAATCTTTCGTCTGCTATTATTTGGAGAGTTTTTTCTTACAGCACAGTGAAGACTGCCTCTATTTAAACGTGCTCACGACCAAAAGATGCATGGTAAATGGTGGCTGTCCTGTGGCCTTCTTCATTTTCGGTGGAAACATGGAGAATGGCGACACGCAATCTATTGGAGACCGAGCACTCCTAGACTACCTTGCAAATCAGGTGAGTCAAATTACCTATGCGAATAATTTTCAATATTTCTTTTTGATATAATTTGACCTTCAGGGTCTCGTTGTCATCACGGTGCAATTTAGACTGGGCGTACTCAGTTACTTTTACACCGGCGATTCGCAAATCGATTCGAACCTCGCGATTTGGGGTAAGTACAGTAAGATTTTACAACTTACCATGTATGTATGTATGTATGTACATAGGGGTGCTCCAATTTCCGGCGATACCGCCGGCGTCCACAGAAATGCTTGCACTGCGGTGTGGGTGGTTGCAGATTTGGTAGAAGGCTTGCGCTGGGTACAGAAAGAAGTGGCTCACTTTGGAGGGAACCCTGACCAGGTGACGATAGCCGGTCACAGCTCGGGCGCCGTGCAGACGGACCTGTTGTCTCTGCTGTCCGCCACCGAAGGTCTCTTCCAAAGGGTGGCGCCTATGAGCGGACCGTTCATGACTTTCACCGGTTCTGACGAGGAATGTAAGTGCGTGCGTGCGTGCGTGCGTGCGTGCGTGCGTGCGTGCGTGCGTGCGTGCGTGCGTGCGTGCGTGCGTGCGTGCGTGCGTGCGTGCGTGCGTGCGTGCGTGCGTGCGTGCGTGCGTGCGTGCGTGCGTGCGCCGCTTTCTCTTCCGCCATTGATTTGACACCTCTTTAGCCAGAGCAGCAGCAATTGATACAAGCTTCGCGTTTTCCTCTCAACTGAACTGTACAACGAAAGAGCAGTGGAACAATGGTGGAACCGAGAGAAAACTAGACGCCGTCGAGTGCCTTAGACGCTTCTCACCTGAGCAGTTGATTGAACAGAGTCACGCTACGGGACTATCGTTCAATAGTACGCTTTTGTGGCACACCATAATCTGTATGTAACGTGCAAATTTTGCAATCTTTGTTTGGTTTTATGCTTTTTACCTTTTTTGGTCACTACTAGCTTTTTTGTTGCGCCTTCGCGTAAACTGCAGGAATATTGCAGAAATTGTCTCCGATGCCAAACTTATCCCAGCTGTCAATGAAAAGCTGTTCAAAAATCGCAAACCTTACGATTACTTCATTGGGACCGTTCCTGATGAGTTGATTGCACAAGGGTGTGAGTTGATTTATTCTGTTTGTTTGCCTTAACGAATTATTGCGTGTCCGGTTATATGATTGCGCTGTGCGTCTTGCGAATATTTGCGCTGATCAGTTGCGACACACATTCTCTCTTAGTCGAGAACAACGTCAAAGACATGTCGCCACAAATGGCGGCGGCCGCTATCCGAGCAAAATGCCTGCAACTTGTCAGCGGTTCGAGAGCCTACAGACACGTGCGGAGAATTGCAAATCTGTGCACCAATTACTACGTGTCAGGAGGTGAGCGATGTGCCCAGAGGCTGTTGTCACCGTCCTCGCTCAAGTGCGAAGCACCCTATCTGGCAGGGCACTATAGAAAGTGATGAGACATCGATCACGATAGTGTAGACTGTTTAGTGTTAGTATAGTGATTTAGTTTACTGATTAGACCAGCTTAGTGGTTAAATTACAGTGCCATGCCAGTGTAGACTGCCATGCCAAACCAACGACTTTGCGTGCTTGTGCGCGTGCGCTCGCTTTGCACGTCTAACGCCTATCGTCTAGATGCCTAGGCAGCTTACACTGTTGAAACTGGCCATATACAGTAGTTCTTGCTATAGCGTACAGCTGTAATCCCAAGCCACTGTTGTTGAGCTGTACACATCCCACGCTGCATCACGCTTTAGGCGTCGAGGCTGAAAGGCACATAGTCACTGACACCGGTTTCTTTGTTTCTGTCCTGAAGGAAGCCAACTACATGAACAAACAGTTTGGTGGTTCCGGTCGCGTCTGGATCTATTCGTTCAGTCAGCAGGGCTTCACGCAGCACGCTGACGACGTGCGATTTGCCTTCGGTTAGTGGACTCTCTTAAAGTGCGTTGATCTGTAGTCATGGTTGAGATTAATTAGAATTTTGTAAAACAATGCTGTAGAACAAGTGCAGTACATTAGAACAATCACTTTCCGAGGAAGCGCGCTGTGAGACGAGCTGAGCTGTCTTTACAGACGTCACTATCAAGCCCGTGAATCCGACAAAAGAAGACCTGTTGGCTGCGAGCCTGTTTCGAGGATATATTGCCAATTTTATAAAAACTGGCAACCCGAACGGCCAAGAAACCGGCAGCTCAGCAGAGGTTAGGCGGTTTTTCGCACACTTTCGTCGATCGCTGTTGTAATCGACTGAGCAGCTGAAAACGTCGGAGTCTTTAGAGATGGAGTCCACTTCAGTATCCGTGTGGCGGAAACGCCTTTGTCATACAGGTGACGAATGTGACAGATCCCAGAACCCACCGAACTGAAATTGTACTACCCCACAATATCGATCTCTACGAGAAAAGTGAGCTGTTGAGTTGATGAGATTGCACGCACGCACGCTCGCACGCTCGCACGCACGTATTTTGTTTTACAGGAGCGATTCAGTTCTGGTTGGTGGATGTTCCCAAGGAGGACGCCAAGATTTCTTCTGCTTATGACAAATTTCAAAACTTCGATGCACTGTTCCCTGCGACTAACAAAAGGAGTCGAGTGTATACCACTGACAATGCAGACTCTGAGAGCGAAAAATCTGATGCTACTCATTTGGAGCACCCAACTCAGGGCGGTGGCTCTTTGCTTTGGACCCCTCTACTATTAATTGCAGTGGCAGCTGCACTTTGGCTCGGTGTAGTTGTAAAGAGAAGGCGAATCAAAGGAACAGCTGGAGAAAGGCGGCCTCTACTTGACTAGAAATTGACGTAGAACGAGAGGAACCTGCACGCGGTCAACAGCTTCACACAGTGATCCATATATGTAAGGTACAATGCACATGCACTACTGATTAAAAATGTTTACCGGTGAACAGAATGTTCTTTGGTTCTTAAAATGCATACATATCATATGTGGTGTGGTGGAGTGTACGTGGTTGACACAGAAGCGCATACCGCGTTATCAAGTGTACGCGAACGTTCACATGTTTGTATGTGTTCTACCGA
Source organism: Paralinhomoeus sp. GSCO2_6 (assembly GCA_030248085.1). Classification (NCBI taxonomy): domain Eukaryota; kingdom Metazoa; phylum Nematoda; class Chromadorea; order Monhysterida; family Linhomoeidae; genus Paralinhomoeus; species Paralinhomoeus sp. GSCO2_6. The sequence goes on from JASAMY010001655.1 coordinate 112,006, forward strand.
GTGTATAATCGCAAGCTGTACACAGAGCTGCTGTATGCAAAGAGTCCATTGCATGCTCGGTAATCGTGGTGGCACATTTTCGTTTTTGTTTTACTGACTGACTGTTTTACTCGGCTTAAAGGTTGCTAAAGTCCAGAAAGTAAAGTTTAGAAAGCGCGTCTCGTCAATCTCCCTTGTTTACATTACGCGCTCTTGTTGTGACAATACAAGGGACGCGCGTTTGCTCCACGTGTCCTCGAGACGCCTCGCTGATATCACTTCCTGCACGGCGGCTGCGGCTGGGAACGGCCGCTGCATTTATCTTTAGTCACACTACTTGTCGCTTCTGCTCAAAGCATGACACTTGCAACTTGCGTTCTCCTATTTATAACGGCCGCAAAGCTGAGGCCAGCGACTACGGAGTCTTGCGCAAATGTCACCGAATTGCTGAAGGTGACGCTGTCCACTGGCCAACTTCTGGGAAGAGCGCTGTGCACCGAAATTACTCTCGATGGAGTGGAGTTCTTGGGAGTGCCTTTTGCTGAGCCGCCCGTTGGCAAGCTGAGGTTCGTTCGAAGTCAGCCAAAGAGGCCATGGAAAGGTGTCCTGAGCGCCACTAAGTGGCCACCTCAATGCCCACAGCAAAGGCGCTCGACTTCAGATGAGGTGAGGAAAGTTAGACTTTGAACTGTGCGACACTGGGTATAGTACCGTGTGACCGCATGGAGCACCACCAACAGCAAAGAGACTACTCTGAACTAAACACAGCAACAACAACATTATATAGGTGCATACGCTATGCTTGCATGCATTACTACCACATTATGTACTTACTTGTACATCATGGAATACCATTACTATGTATCAAAACACCAGAGCAATTTTTATGATAACTGTAGTGTACTAACTAACTTCTCTGTTAAATTAGTCACTACTAATATACTCTATTTTCCAAGTCGACAGTGTCACGTTACATAGTTCCGTTCGATCGCATGTCACGTCCGCTCTTCGTGCTTGGGATCACTGTAGTGTCGTTGCGTACACTACATCCCTCCCCTTCTAGCTGAAGACGGGCGGCTGCTGTAGGCTGCAGCGGTCGTCTTCTGGGTCGATGCCGGCGTCGACAGCGCGGCGGTCGTCTTCTGGGTCGATGCCGGCGTCGACAGCTCGGCGGTCGTCTTCTTGGTCGGTGCCGGCGTCGACAGCTCGGCAGTCGTCTTCTTGGTCGGTGCCGGCGTCGACAGCTCGGCAGTCGTCATCTGGTTCTGCGCTCGGACGACCGGCTGGTGGGACGGTTCTTGGGCGTGCGGGAAGAGCATGGCATCTCTGCCCAGGGCGCAGGTGCAGCGACGGATGCATGGCGCCGACGGCCGCGATTTTCTCAGGGTCCGCGCCTCGTGCCATCTTGATGCAGTCCGACGCCTGTTGCTTCGTCTGCCGCGCTGGGCCAGCAGGCGCATGTCGACTCCGTCGGCTCGCTGATGTGCCCCTTGGACGTGTCCTCTGTGCGCGTGGACGCTGCAGCAGCCGCGTCGGGCGTCGCCAGCACTGGGACGGCTCTGCTCTGGTCCGACGGCTCACGCTCTCCAGCAGTCGGGTCGTCGTGGCGGACCGGGCCGCCTCTGCTGCCGCAGCATCAGGCGCCACCCTGCTCAGCTTCTGCTGCTGCCGGCATCGCGGTCGCTTCGGCGATCCGCAGCGTCTGACGGGGTGGCCCTTCTTGGCGCGGTGGGGACGAGGCTTTGCAGCCGGACTGGCGCGGTCGGTGGAGGCCGGCGCTCCGCAGTCATTGCGGCCGTTGCCGTTGTTGTCTTCTCCGGCCGACGCCGTCCGCCGCCTCTCTGGCCGTTGGTCGTCTTCGAGCTTGTCGCTTGGTCGCCCGGCGCCCGTGAGGAAGACGCATCCCTCGATCTTGCTCCGCTGCCGGAACGGACTGGTCTGCTCAAGGACGTGAGCCAGCCGTTTGTTCACGCTCCATCTTGGCAGGCGGGCGGGTGGCGCGGCGGCCGTCGACTGCTCGCTCGTGGACGACGCCAGCGTGGCGGTTCTTCTCTAGGTCACGCCACTTGTAGTGTACTAACTAACTTCTCTGTTAAATTAGTCACTACTAATATACTCTATTTTCCAAGTCGACAGTGTCACGTTACATAGTTACGTTCGATCGCATGTCACGTCCGCTCTTCGTGCTTGGGATCACTGTAGTGTCGTTGCGTACACTACAATAACCAACATAATTTTAAGACCCTTCAGGAAAGTGAAGACTGCCTCTATCTGAACGTGTTCACCACAAAGAGATGCCTGATGAAAGGCGGCTGTCCAGTGGTCTACTTCATCTATGGGGGCGCAATGGATTCCGGCTCCACAAAGTCATTGAAAGACACCTCATTTTTAAACGCATTTTCAAATGAGGTCTTCCAGCTACAAACGGCAAATACCTAAACGTGTGCAGAGTTTACGAGCATTAAAAATCTTTAGGGAATTGTAGCTATTACGGTGCAGTTTCGATTGGGAGTCTTGGGCTACTTTTACACTGGGGATCCTAGTCTGGACGCGAACTACGCTCTGTGGGGTGAGAGGACACGACATGACTCGAGCAAAATACGCGCAAAATGCCCAACAATAAGTTCTCTATCCTAGACCTTGTCGAGGGATTGAAATGGGTTCGAAGAGAAGTATCGGCATTCGGTGGAGACCCCAACCAGGTCACAGTCATGGGCCACAGCACTGGAGCAGGGCAGACGGACGGACTGTCAGTTTTGCCGGCTACACAGGGTCTGCTGCACCAACTCGTTGTGATGAGTGGCTCGGCCTGGCCCTCGACTGATCAATGGACCGATGGTGAGTAGCGGCTTGTCACTGTCAGTCTATACATTGGCGTTCAACCGTGGCACCATGCTTCAGCGGCGCAAGCGGAGCTGGAGAGCCTTGCACTGAGTCTGCGTTCAAACTGCACCACTCAGCAGAAATGGCGCAATGACGGCACAACAGGGAAAAAGGCGGCGCTTGACTGCTTGAGGAAGATGACTGCAGAAGACCTCTTGAGACAAGTGAAAGCGATGTCGCGCACCACTCTATGGGAAAACTACGTGCCCTTTAGGAGTGAGTTAGAGCAGGCGCGTAAGAATCCTTGAGCTGCGTCAACGACTTTGGTGTTCAGCTATCGCAAAAGATGGAACTTTGGTGCCTGGGATCACTGAAGAAACACTCAAGAACAGGAGACCGTATCCTCTCATGATGGGCGCTGTAAAGGATGAGATGAGTTCGGGACGCAATTTCGGTGAATTTCGCAGCATTTCTCATTTCACAAACAATTTGTTCTTTATTTGTCAAAATGACAAAAATTAAGTCGCTGAGCATGCTCAATTTGTTCATCGCTAACAACGATTCCAGCTGAGGCCTCTGTCACGCTGATGCCTCCACGAATGGTCTCGAACTTCATTGGAGAAAAGTGTAAAGATGCCGTCAATTCCACTGGACACTACAAACACTTTAAAAGGATCGTTCACTTTTGTCAGGACCACTATTCCACAGGAGGTTCTAGTAATTTTATTCGACTACATTATGTGCACATGTGCATCCAAAGATGTTCAGTGTTTGTGCTAAGCGAAAATGTTGAAATAGCGGTCGTTTGTGTATGGCTTTGCGTTGATCAATATCAAAGTCAAGGTGTAAAAGCCATTCATCGTGACATCAACATTTCCATTAGCTGCGTTTATTACACATGAATTCTGCAAACTCTGTAGGCAAAGCAATCATGACCCATCTCGTTGCTGACACGGAATACTTTGTGCAAGTGCAAAAGGAAAGCAATTACATGAATTCAAGGTTGGGCAAGGCAGGCAAAGTCTGGGTGTATTCATTTGCACAGAAAGGATTTTCTGGTCATGGCGGTGATGTGATGTTGCTACTTGGTGAGTCATTCAAGTTGAACAGCACTATAATTTGAGAATGTCAGTAAATCCATATTAAAATGAATGAACAATTGTTTTGCAGACCAACTCCCAACTTCTGAAATATCCAAACTCTCAGACGGTGACATGATGGTTAAATGGTTGTACGGAAAGTATTTTGCCAACTTTATCAAGACTGGAAACCCTAACAACAACGAAACAATTTCCTTTTCTGAGGTGTATTGTGCTCTACAGTGTACAGTGTTATACCAGAGTATTTTGCTATGCTACACTGAAAATGCTATGGAGTTTAGGAGTGGCGCCCACAGCAATATCCCAATGGAACAAACTCGTTCGTGATCGAAGTCAGTACACCTCTACATGCAGGCGCCCAGGGACAATTCAAAATTCGGCCTCACAACAATGCGCAGTATGAGAAAGGTCTGAACTCTGAAGAAACTTTGAACTTTAGCTTGAACGCAATAACTGTCGTACTGTTCCAAAGTAAACAAAATGCTAAATAAAGCTGCTAAACTTGACATTCTAGCTGCTACCCAGTTTTGGCTGCACGACGTCCCTGAAGAAGATGCCAAGAATGTGTCTCTATACGACCTCCCTCACAGGGCATTTGATGAAGAAAAATTACAAAAATTGTCTGACAATTCCAAGAAGGTCAATGGCTCACCGCTTAATAACCAAGACAGGCAAGTTTGGGCAACGCTAGCTGGTCATTCTGGTACGAGCAGAGATAATGCTCGAGCGTCCCAAGCTGATGCTCAAAGAGGGTTTCGCTTTGGTGCCGTATGGATACTCACAACGATTCTCGCGCTGACCACGGTCATTGCTGCAACTGTCATGCTGACACGCAGAAGACGACCCAGAACCGAGTCTGAAACAAGACCGCTATTGACACGCGCATGATCAACGCATGCTTGAAAGGACGTCGTGGTAATGAAGTCAGTGCGAATTGTGAGAATCGATCGTTGCGCGTGGTCATATTGACCTTGCGTGGGACAGATGTTGCCGTTGTGTCGCGAAATCGAATTTATGTCCACTTCTTCTGAGAACAAGAAACTTGGTCCGGGTGACAATCTCGAGCAGCCAGCGTCAACGGCCATACTGGCAATCGCACCATTAGAAGCACTCATCAGGCAGTATGTATAAGGTGTTCGGGTTTCGTACAAGATAAGGACACAGGTTCCGAAGGATTCTGGGAAACTACGAACTGCGGACATTTTTTTTTCTACCAACAGTTGAAACTATAACCAGCCATCTCCTAGCGCCATATTGTATCCAGCTCGCACCGATTGTGTGCCTTGAAGCACAGCTCTGCGTCGCGCCTGAGGGCTTTGCGAGTGTCGGTGACATTTCCTCTGTCGGTCGCGGTGCAAAACATGTCTACACCAATTTCACAGGCGGCCCTCTTCGATGCGTGGGCACGATTGCGCAGCACTGTGTGCTCACAACATGTGTGCGCTTTGCGTGTCATAACGTCGCCGCAACGCGCAATAACATGTCTATTTTAGCGCGAAGGGAATCCTCCTGTAGGAGCACAGTCCAGTATCGTGGATGAAGCCTGAATATTTCGCCGTCAATAGAATCCACCCCAACAGCTGTGATCACGCGCTGATGCACTCACCACTGGCTTAGAAATATGAATCCGGTTCTATTGACCGCATCCCGATACAGAAAAGACAGAAAAGCCGACTTCAATCAAGCTTCACGATGAAGCTTTATGAAAAGCCGAAGCATTGAAGACTTCGACCAGTTCACGTTGAACAAAGTCGGCAACCTCCATGCACAGCCTATTGATTTGTTCGGCAGTTTTGCTGTCGTTGGGCAGCGTCCCAGGTTTGTGGGGAAAAAGGAATAACCGCAGAAAACAGAAGAAAAACCGCCAATTTAGTTGCCCTCTCAACTTCATGGATAGGCACGAACCACTTCTACCTGTGGGCGGGAGATGAGGGGACTCGTCAGAAGCATCTAGACGTCATGAAGGATGCCAACGTCAAGGTCCTGAGAATCTTCGTCGTGAGAAGCTGCCCATGGGACTACCAGGGCGTGGCCAACGTGGAAGGGCCCGTCGGGGTGCGTGCAGCCGTGTCTAACCAAACCTTTCTTGACAAACCTTTCAAATTTCGATGGAATGTTTGGTTGCGCACGCGTACTCTCAGCAGTTCAGACGTACCACGATGAAATTCTCAACCGAATCAACGATCTGATGGCCGAGGCGCACGCTCGAGGCATAAAGCTGACCATTGCGCTGCACGACAGATGGGCCCTCGGCTTCTGGCGAAATGACGCTTACACATACAAGTACAACATCGACACAAGAAGCGCGGAACAAAGAGCCAAAGAGGAAAAGGGAAAGAAGGGCTGCGAAGTGGTGAGACATGGACGCGAATTAATTAATTACTTAATTAACGTAATAAGCGCCCCCTCGTCACTTCGACACTCGCCCCCTCCAGAAGCCATCCAAGATGGTACACTGCACCCAGGCCGCATGTCTCACAGGGTTTCACTGCCCTTAGATAGCTTAGCTTAGCGTTGTTGATTGGCTGTAGACACAATAGTTCGCAATTCAAATGACAACTGTCGACAGCGTTGCTGAGCCCACGCCATGAGCAGTTTGTTTTCGTTTGCAGCTCAAACTTGAAAACCCAGACAACTTTTACAAGAGTGAAGGTGCACAACTGGACTTTGAAGAACGACTGAGACACATTCTAGAACATCCCAATCCACATTTTGGTGGCAGACAGTGGAAAGATTTGACGGAAGTCGTGTTCGCTTGGTGAATTTGCATTAAGCGCTTGGTAGAGGACACGTAACGCCACATGTGCCTTTTAGGGAAGCTGAAAATGAGCCTCGTTTTGCGTCGAACCCAAAATGGCTCGGCAGAATGTCTGCTTTTATCAAGAAAATGTCGCCGAATATTTTGGTGGCAGATGGAGGCCCAGAGGGAGGTATTATATAGCGTAGTCAAGCTCAGAATGCTCCGAGAACAAAATCAGTAAAAATATCGAGCAAAATTCCTAATTTAGGCGGCCCGCTACCCACACCGGAAGAAATCCTGACCGTGGCGCCAACGCTAGATGTTCTCTGCATTCACCAGTACAGCGGCAGCGTGCACGCAAAGCTTGATCGTTGGAACAAGGTTGACAACAAATTAAGAATATCCACAAGCAAGGTCATAAATTCAACTGCTTTAGGCAGCCCTAGCAAGTGGAAAACGTGTCTTGCTAGAAGAATTTGGCTTTCGAAAGGGAGACCCTCGGAAGCCGGCCCAGAAGAACAGGCCTGAGCTTAAGGGCCTAACACAAGTCGGTCAGCGCAGCTACGACTATCGGTAATGATTTTTTGCACCACTGAACGGATGAAACAACTTGTGCAGTGCGCAGTGTTAGTTTGTTTAAAACACACAATAAATTGTTGTCAAAATTGCCTAACCTTTACAACTACATACGTACCTACCCTACATCTCTTTAGCGTGACAATCGACGCCTGCAAGCAGTTCAACGGGGTGCCCTGGCTCTTTTGGGACTTGGTGGAATCGAAAGAGGCGAATCCGGACCTGCTGAGCGTCTGGCCCAGCGATCCTTTGTGGAAAGACGTCATCGTTCCCAAGGAAAAGGAAAGTCGTGCCTATGCCACCAGCTGGCGCTGGCCTGAATTGAACATTTAGGAATCTGAAAGAAGATTCGGCTGTTTGGAGATTTTCATGTATTTGAAGTAATTTTTCACTTTGGTATAACTCAGAAATGTTATTGTCTTGGAGGTGACAGTGCAAATTAACAATACAAAAAATTCGTAACATTTTCAGTGTTCGCACTCTCGACGCAACATTCGTTCGATCTTGCTTGGGAACACTTTTGCAACATGATGTTGTGGTGTAGAATTCAACTCACTAAAGGCTATATATTCGCGCACCGATAACAGCAGCGTGGCAGCACACTAATTTGGTGCCTTTTAGTCACTGAAATTAAGCGACGTGTCCTATCTCTTCATCGCACGTGGCTCTAGCGTAACAAAGCGGTACTTTTAGTATGGATCGAATACTTGACTTTGCAGCTTGTGCTTTCCAACTTTGCTTCGCGGCGCCGATTCAAGCGTCGGCCATGGAGCGTTCCTTGGCCGCGGCTAGGTTCTTGGCCTTGAGGGCGATGAGCACGAACGCGCCCTTGATCGCCGTCAAGAGCAGCAGAAAGATGATGGCGAAGCACAGCATCACCGTCTCGACTGAATACCGTCGAATCTTGCTCGACTTTTAAAATTGCATTGAAAGAAACTACATACACCAGTTGGACCAGGACTGAATCCACATGACTATGGCCCCCGGAAAGACCATGCCCAGGCCCCTGTAGTAGGCCCTGTTGCTGCAGAGCATGATAATGGCGTAGACGAACATGAACGCGTTGGCCAGCATTTCCAGCACCTGCAGGTGATGAAGCTTTGCTGGTTCGACGCACACACGTACGCACGCACGCACGCACGCACGCACGCACGCACGCACGCGCACGTACGGACTGACCAGGTAGGCGGCTGCGAGACCGCAGGCGGCGGGCACCCCGCGCCTCGTGCCCCACAGCAGGAGGACGCCGACGAGGATCCAGGTGATCGCCTCCCACAGCAGCGTGCCCGTCTTCGGGTCGTAGAAGAGCACGTCCACCAAGCTCTTGCCGCCCGCCGGTGGACCCTGCGTCGGCGCATTCTTGCTTAGGTCATTCTTGGCGTCTCTCATGACGGAGCCTGCAAATTTGGACGCCTCTTTCTTCACGTCACCCAGCGAGGAAAAGCCGTCGTCAAATGCCGGTGAACTACAAACGATCGTTAAAAGTAGACACCACCCGACAGCCTTGTGTTCGAGGATTTGCCACTACAGTGTCTGCAGCCGTTTTACTGCGCAGCATTCTTACTTGAGGCTTGGACGGTGTCAAGGGCGCTGCGCGCTGGCAACGTCACCAGGGTGAAGTAGCCCACGAAGATATAGAGGCCGGCCAACAGGCCGACTAGCAGCTGTAGAATATAATTGTGTGCACGCACGCACGCACGCACGCAGCGTTGCCACATCCCTACGTGCCCACACCCACCACGACTTTCATGCCAAAAAGTCGGTGTTCATCAGCGTCGAATTGGGGCATTTTGCCGGGCAGAGTGACTTGCTCGCTCTTGGAACTGTACACAGTCGCTGTCTCCATGCACACGCTCTCGAAGCTCGCCTGAAACTATTTTTCAGAAGAAAATAAAAAAATCAATAATTTAGGTTTATGTGGTATAGAAATATCCGAGCGGATCCGCACCACACAAGACTGACAATGCGCGTACGAGCGCATGACACAGACAATCACACAATTCATCCGTCCCACACCAACTGCAAAATTGCGTTACCGTTTCTTTTAGTTGGCACCAACAGCAAGGCCTGCAATCGTAGGAATTTGCCCGGCGCCGTGCAGGATGCTTTGCAGTGGCTCACTAGATTCTAGGACTAGGAGGTGTATATTGGTGGAGTGGCAAGAGAAAATGCCGCGCCGCCCCGGTGATTGTTGGCTCCAAGCACGGGGCGTTGATGATTCTCGCGCAGGTGGCCAAATCAGCGCCTAGACGCTGGGGCCAAATCAGCGTGCCTGTTTGTAGTCAACCGCAGTGCTACATATGTATGTACTCGTGCTGTGTGCAGCGTCGGATGGGCGTGTGCGTCTCATGTCTGCGTCGCCGAGACGCCGCTGGGGCGCGGTGCGGGCAGGGGCAAGCGGCGCAAGCGGAGAGGAGTGCGCTAGGTGCTGGACATTGAGGCCATATGATCGAAGGCAAACGAACGTATGATCGAACAACTGCTGCCGCTCCGTTCACAAGATGAAGAGGAGCGGATTCTCAGTGCAATCCGGTCACGCAAAAGGCAACGTTGAAATTGATCGATGTGTCTCAAAAAACTACCCGGGTTCAAGGCTTGCACCAAGCAACACTTACAGTACCTAGGTATTAGGGGTTGGGCGAAAAGCAGACAACGCGAATATTTTATCTAGTAGAAAACCGCGCAAACTATAAGTAGAACGCGCGCAAACCCAAACAGCGTTTTAGGCAGGTACTGTGATTCACCGGCCGCAAGAAAGCCTACTCCATCAGCAACATAATTCAGCGCCTACTCAAACACCTACAGTACTCAAACACCCGGTATGTATGTCAGAGCACAACACCTAAGTCAGAGGCTCAAGTCTTGCGCCGTGGGCAGAGAGACGGTGACTTGCTCGGCCTCGCTCAGCTGCTCGTCCAAGCCTCGGATGCGCGACATGACGCTGCCGCGGCTGATGTACCCCACCTCCAGCCATCTGCAACAACAACTTGCAGAAGGTACAGAAGAATGTATGCGTACCTGCATGTATGTACAAGGTGCGGCACCCTTCTGCAGCACCTTAGTGCAGGGTGAATCGAGGCAAATAAAATCTCTGACTCCCCTTTTCCCTAGCAACTCCGTCGGATCTCTCTTGTGCTCCTCTGGGAAGTCGAAGGGCCCCCGGCCGTGCATCACGTTGTGGTTGTCGAACCAGACCATGTCGCCTGAAGCGTCGCAATGCGCGTGCGTGCGTGCGTGCGTGCGTGCGTGCGTGCGTGCGTGCGTGCGTGCGTGCGTGCGTGCGTGCGTGCGTGCGTGCGTGCGTGCGTGCGTGCGTGCGTGCGTGCGTGCGTGCGTGCGGTCGCACGCACCGGCGTCCAGCTTGATCTTGAGCAGGTTGCGAGGCTCGTAGCAGAGGTCGACGAACGCCTTCAGGGCCACGTAGAAGTCGTTCTGCAAGTCGATCGGCACGTCCACGAACCACGACCGCCGCGGCTGATTGTGATTCGTCGCCAATACGTTACCGTCCTCGTCCAGTCTGCCAGTTGTCATGAGTAGCAACTGAGTTGAAATAAAACACCCGACTCAACGGTGGGAACGCGCATTGCCCTACCGTTCCGACAAATGTGCAGGCTTTCATTTGGGGGACGTCCCTCTGTGCGTGTGCAGAGCGCCGCAGGATAATCCGTTTAGTTTGTGACGTGAGGAAAATTGAGAAACGCATGCAACACTCGCGCGACTATACTAGCAGCCACCACAACAACGCACTCGATGACTCGCTTGAGCGAGGCGTTCCGAATGGTGTAGTTCTGCTCGCCGCAGTCCAAGTACTCGACCGAGTAGCTAGACAGCAGGCGGAAAGCCTCAGGATCCGTCTCTCGCAACTGCTCCGCCACTGCAGTACTGTTGCAGAGTAGCGTGTGGCCGCCTATGGGCGCCTGTCTGCGAGGGCGAGCCGTTCGACACTCTCTTTTGGGAACCTTTACTTTACTTTGCGCGTGCGGAACTATGTGACAGTGAAGGCAAGATGGACAGAAGGCGAACGGCTCGACTGGATGAGGTGGACGATCTGGATCTAGAGACAAGAAAGCGGATTCCGAACCTGTACTCCGTTTTCGCGTTGCACATTTTACAACACTTTCTCTGTGATAGTCTTGTGAAAACAGGAACCCATAGGAAACCGGAAATATCCGGATATTACCCTCCAATGGCTAATTGTACGTGGGGTTGCGGCATCACGGTGCGTGTACCTCTGGAGCGGGATGCATGTATGCGGACTCGTTGTGCAGCTCGAACTCGCAACACGTGAAGCCCAGATTCGTCGGCCGGAGCTCGTTCATCACCCGCATGATGCGGTGGTCGATGCTGAACTGCCCAGACCCATGTCAACAACGCTCCAGCAATGCATACATATGTACCCTGGCTGCCTTATCGCGTTTGCTTATGGCTAGGCATATGTATAGGCAATTGTACTCACTGTGGTCTACGGTATGTACATACTACAAAGTTCCACGCCTTTCGCCGGCGCGGCCGGAGGGAGCCGCTACGTACAACAGTGCACACGCCACCGGTAAAAGCAGAAGGTATAAGCAGCCTGGGCTACTATTAGAGAATGTTTGTTACCTGCCGTCGGCCGCTTCGATGCCGTAGTCGCTGCCGGTGAGGAAGCCGACCCGCTTGCTGAGCTCGTAGAGGGCGCCGGAGCGCGCCGGCGCGCCTCTGACGAGCGCCGCGCCCAGAGTCATCAGCTGCTTGAGAAAATCGCGCAGCAGGCGGTCGTCCCCCACGAACTCCTCCCAGCTCAGCGCCTTGCACAACAACTCCTCCTGAACCAGGCTGAGACTCACTACCGTAAATTATCCAATAGTACCCCGGGCTACTGTGATTTCAACACTCCACTATTCGGGGCACTAGTGGTACTGACACTATTGGGGAGAGAAAGTGGTCAACACTCAGTTTCGATATTTGATTTTTTTAATTCGAACGCAAAAAAGTGTGTCAAAAGCGGAAAAAGGCGATCCGTGTGGATTAGAATGAGGCTGACATTATTTTCCACCAGGAACCAACACCAACATGGGGAAGGAAACCCATTTCATTGATAATAATAATAATAATAATAATAATAATAATACGGAATTTTCTGAAAGTAGAGCGTGGGCTGGTAAACGTCCTAAAAACGTCCTCACGCAGTTCGCGCATTACCGCCGCAGCAAGACAGAGTCACCGCTGCGAAGGATAAGAAGGGGGGGGGGTGCTTGCCTTGGTGGCCTCGGCGTCGGCCCAGCGTCTTTTGCGGTAGGTGTGGAAGCGCTGCCGCTTCTTGCGCGCTTCCGCCGAGAGGTCCCTGTCCAGGAGCCACTGAGCGGAGAAGACGCCCAGGAGGCCGTCCGGCCAGCGCACCTCCACGCCGGTCGGCGTCCACGACACCATCTCCACGGCCAGCTGGAACGCGGCCGGCTTTGCACGGCCGCTCATCAAAAAAAAAAAGAAATGAAAAGTTACAGGTATGCAAAAGCAGCGTAAAGGAAGAGAGCACAATTTAGGATCGCAACCCTTCTCATCATACCATACAAAGTGTAATGTTGTTAAGGTACGCAGAGAGGTTCACATCTGGACGGGCGTCTCTCGTGAGCAGGCTGCGACAGCGGTCGAAGTTGGTCAAGAACATCGTCGGCGCCTGTGGCACATTGTCGCGCAACCACGCCGAGGCGTATTCAGCGACCACACCTGAGCGTCAGACTCGGGTGTGAAAAAGTGTATAGATGAGTGCGTGCGTGCGTGCGTGCGTGCGTGCGTGCGTGCGTGCGTGCGTGCATGCGTGCGTGCGTGCGTGCGTGCGTGCGTGCATGCGTGCGTGCGTGCGTGCGTGCGTGCGTGCGTGCGTGCGTGCGTGCTGGGAGTCGCACCATTGTCGAACTCGACAGCAACTTTTGAAGTCTTCGAAGTGACTGCTTCGGCCCGTCTCACCTTTGCGCCCATGTGCGGTTCGGAGGCAGCCGCTGCTGCTACAGCAGCTAGTGTATTCTGATCTGCACATTCATATTACAGATATATACGAATATAAATAACTATAGCCGTTGAGGCTAACAGAAGTGATGACCCACAAGCCGATTTTGCTCGGTGATTCAGGAAGTTGCATTGCAATATGCTTCGAGTGCAGTTCTGCCACGTCTTCCGCAGAAACATGGTGTGATAATTATATTAGCTCTGAAGAGGCGCAGTGCACAGTGTCTAAAAGATTTGTGTCTCATAGTGTAACCATTGCGTACATGATGTAATAGTTCGTATCAACATGGCCAGAAGCGGAAGTAGCAATAATTTTCCAAAGGATGGGGCGAGTTCGAAAAGAGGATTCTACGGCAGTTGAAAAATTGCTACTTTTCACTACTTTTAACTACACGCGCCTTAACCAACGCAACAAATGTATCGTCAGTTCTCTAGACAGGCGCAGAGAACAATTTGTCTTCAGGATCACAAGCTTAAAGGCAAAAAAAGCCAAAAGAGTTGGTTTGGAAAAAAGAGGGCGCGATCGCCTCCTTCACAACCTGAATATATCACTAAATATGGCCACTGAATATATCAAATTATCATTGTAGTGTAGATGTCTGTGTCGAAGTCAGAACATGGTCAAATTCAAGGAGCTGTAAAGGTCAAACGAGCTACATGGTATACCCGATCGAAATGTTTTGCACGTTATGGATGATGAAGCCGGTATCGGAGCACAGATTGGGCCAATTGGAGCATGCAGACCTAACGTACCTACCTACTACGCACACTGCACAATGTAGACACGCACAGAACGTTCGTTATCTAAACTTTGCAACAGGTGTGCATACCTACACGCGTCTGTAGTAGGAAGTGTCTGGGTCTCACGTTAGCTCCCCCTATGATTGACGCGCAGCGACCCACACACGTACCTGCATGACCGCACTTACTGGCGATTCTCGTCGGGGCAGAGTGCAACTGTTGTCACATGCTCGTTCGACTATTACTTACCTACTTACATCACGAATGCAACATGTAAACTTTAGTTGTAATCCGCCTGTAAAGCAAATACTAGCTCTCGTTCGCACCTCCACTTTCCACTAATGCCAGTTAAGTGCAAAATGCAGGGGACAAGACTAGAAATTATTTTGAAAAGGAGCATTGTGCAATGCAAAGCAGAAGGCCTGGAATGTTGAGGGGAAAACGTCGCAGCAAGAAAAAGTCAAACGGTATGCAATGGCGTTTGTGTGTTTTTTTTTGTCAATTTCTCTCAAATGTAAAAACTCCAGGGGAGGGGGGGGGGCAGGAGGGGACGAGTAGACACACTCCACGTGCGTGTTTGCGTGCTGCGCATCAAACGGTCATTCAGCGATTCTTCTGCAACACAAGTCAGTCACGTGAACCGCACCCAAAAAAAAACACTACAATTATCCCCCAGCGCGCTCTAGTACTCATCCAACCCAAAGAGAAAAGAGAGAGACGGACGACAGCGCAGCGCATAAATAAAACTCTTCATGGACACCGTCGACACGCGGATACGGTAAGGACAGCGATATCGGCACGCGGTTAACATGCAAATTTCTCGAGTATATCGTTTCGGGGGCGACCGGGCGCCATAGCCGGATTACGGTGCGTGACGCTGTAAACCGGAGAAGCAATGGGTGGGGGGGAGGGTAATTATATCGAAATTTATTGACCGCTCGAGCTTTAAACGCGTGCGAAACAAGCCCCCAAAGTTTGTCTTTTTTTTTATGTTTTTTAAAGTACTTTTTTTAATGAAAGTCAATAAAACATAACGAAATTTTTCTAACAGTACCCATTCTAACAATGCCCCCTGGGTAAGGAGGGTTCAAACCATAGTACTCCCCCACCCCCCCGGGGGGAAGTAGTACCGGATGATATATGCGCGGGTACATATACTGACAATTTTCAGATCCCAAATCCATCTGACGATTCACACGGTTTACAGCATTTTTTACGGGTGTGTACAGACAGACAGCAGCGCACCACTCGGCTAAACAGAACCGTCGAATATAGAGCTCGCTCACTCTCACTGTTCCCACTACCTTTTCCTGCTTATAATTTCGCAACGCTTGTTTTGTGGTAAGCCATTTCACGCGATCGCGGTCATTCGGCGGGCAGTAGGCACTCCATGAGGTCGGGTCTCAGAGCTCTGGCGGCCGCGAAGATCAACGGCAGATCGCTGGCGTCGGCGCCGATCAGCTCGCCGATCGTCTCGCTCGTGAGATATCGATTGATGGGCGTACTACCCCCGGCGGGGCGTAGCTCGAAGGGCTGCGCGGACGCGAGCGCCAGGAAGGAGCGCGTCTTTTGGTACAGCTCCGACAAGCTCGCCTCCAGCGACGACAGGCACTGCAACAATGCGCTACACTCAGTGGAATCACGACATCAGATCGCGCAGTGCAGTGTAAGCACTACCCCCCCCCCCCCCCACTCAATGAAGACTGGGTGGGGGGTGGGGGGTGGGGTAAGGGCGGTACGTGTCAAAAATGGAGCATTTTTGCACCGCAATATTGTCGAAAAGGTACATAGCGGGGTCAAATAGGGCGTAAATAGCGCTAATTGGGTGTGGTAACCAGGAGAAGTGGAATTAAAATGACGGTTGCTTCGTCAGGGAGGGGGCGTTACTGTATTCAAATAGACAGCCTACGGTCTCGACTCCGCAGCCGAGCTGTCGCAGCGCCCTCAACTCCTCGACCATCGTGATGACCGTGTGAGCGGGGCCGGGACAGCGCAGTCTCTGAGGGGCCACCACCCAGGACCGGCCACCCACCACCTTGACCGACCTGGAAATCAAGCCCACACTGTACACGTGCATGCCATGTGTGAGTGCGTGCGTGCGTGCGTGCGTCCCGCAACGTGCGCGTGCGCGCACTGGCGCAAGAAGGAGCGACGACGCACCAGTCGGTGGTGTTGGCGAGGACGGTGACAGCCTGTCCGAAGCGGTCGGCCATGGCGCGACTCGCGAGGTACTCGGCGTCCGAGGCCGTCACGCGGCCCTTGAGCCCCTGGGCCGCGGCCCTCGCCGTCTTGGGCCTCCGCAGGGAGTTGGTGGCCCCGGGCGGGGCCTCCACCAACAGCGCCGAGAGGGCAAAGTGTGACGAGTAGTCGTCGAGCACACCCGCCAGCATAGACCGGCCCAGGTCTTGGATCGGCGCCGAGCGGTCGGCACTGAAGGAAGCACAATGGTTAGTCGAATCATACAAAAAGGCACTAATGAAAGATAAAGAATTCTTGCCTTGTGTCGGGTAGATCAAACGCCTCGCCCTCCTCGTCGTCGAGCCAGTCATCGACGCGGCACTGGCCGAACGCGAGCGAGTGCCTGCCCAGCCGCGACTGATTGGTAGTGATTGTCATTTCTTGGTCTTCGATGCCCGAGTCGGGCGAGATCTCGACCGAGGCAGACGCTGGAAATGCAGTAGAAAGTTGTTGCGCTTTTTTCATTCATTTGTTGGTGTACTCATACATACGCACGGTATGTGGAAGCCAGACGGAGGAGGGTCCCCATTCCCTGGGGGGGGGGGCTACCGCAAAAGTGGGGTCCCCAGACTGGAAACACATTTTGCACATTTTCTATATCAAAACGGCGCCATTTTGATAAAATTTTGAAGAGAGCGCAAAATCGCGCATTTTTATTATTATGGAGAAGCTAAACAACGTAAGAAGAAGAACTGGATGATAGGTCGGGGGGGGGGGGCGTCCCGAGTTACAGGTTGCTCTGGTTATTCTGAATTTCCACTGCTCCTCACCGATCTCGCAGTCCGACATCCCCGCTTTCCGGCTCGATTGCGCGAGCGACGCGATCGGCACGGTCGTCACCGCGTATCGTCCCAACTTGGCGCAGCTCGCCGCTCCCACGCAGAGACTTGCCGACTGGCAATCCTTCGCTGCGTGGCGTCGCTGCTCCACAAAGTGCCTCTGCCAGCCGTCGGTGGAGAGTTTCCTTTGACTCTCCCGCTGCTGCTGCTGCTGCTGGCTGCCCGTAGGTTGGCACTGGTACCAGCCCAGCGCCTCCATCACCTCCAGGTGCCTCGCGGTCATCTCAGTCGCCATGGACACTTCAGAGGTCGAAGGCGTCGTCAGCTCGGCGCTGACCAGACGAGAGCAGCGAATGAAATAGGACGCCACTGTGAGCAGGCACTCCAATAGCTGTGCATCGCAGCCCAGCAGCAGGGTGCGCGCCTCCCGGCCGTCGGGGCCGCTGACGTGGCCGAAGAGGTCCCTGAAATTGCGCGTGTGTGCGTGCGTGCGTGTGTGTGTGTGTGTGTGCGTGTGTGTGTGTGCGTGTGTCTGCGTGCGTGCGTTTGTGTGTGTGTGTGTGTGTGTGTGTGTGTGTGTGTGTGTGTGTGTGCGTGCGTGTGTGTGCGTATGTGTGTGTGTGTGTGTGTGTGTGTGTGTGTGTGTGTGTGTGTGTGTGCGCGCGCGCGCACGAAAACTCCATAAAAACTCACGAATATTGCGCCCAATAAGGATTGTATCCGCACAGTCGATCTTTCGATTGTGAATTGTGTTCACTCTCCACGTCCATCTGCTCGTCAGCGGCGACGCTGGCCAACCACGTCAGGTGATGCGTCAGTATGGCTGTCAACAGGCTGCTCACAAAGCTGAAAATAAAAATGTCCGTGCGTTGCGAAACCACGATTAGACGCACAGCGCTTCCCCCCCCCCCCTCAAATAACCGACCAAACATTTGACTGATTATATTTACGCGCCCCCCCCCCCCCCCCCCTCCGAGTCCTGTAATCAGAACTTTCAGTGTTCTTTCAAATCATATGGGCTTGCTGGGGCTACTGGGTAGCACGGATGGCTATTGACTGAGTGAGTGACAGAGGACTATTCCCTTGACTGAGCCCATCGATTGTTAATCCACGCTCGATCATACACTAGGTGTAGGTGTAGCACTCTGCACAGAATTGGCCAAATCGGCTGCTCACAAATTCGTCTCTTTGGTGTCGAATCGGTCGACGACGTAGAGAAGTTTGTCCAAGAAGTCGTTGGCGACGTTGGCGCAGTCGGGATTGTCTTCGGTGGCAGTGAGCCACACGGGTCGCGCCAGTCTCGGGGCGAACATTAGAGTCGACACCGCCTGCGCGAATCGGCTCCACGCCTGAAGGCATTCGCATGCCTTAGTAGGTCTTCTCGAGTTTGCCTAAGGTAAGGCGGACAACCTCGTGCACGAGCTGGACGAACAGGGGCCGGTCGCCGCAGGCGGTGCAAATCGCCGACTTGAGACGTTCCATCTCGCGGTCGATTAGGTGCACGTGCAGCTTGAGGAATCTGGAGTGGCAAAAGCACTCAGGTGAAGTCAGCCACCCTCGCGAGAAACATGCCTCCAACTAAATGGGGGCCCAGTCACCCCCCCCCCCCGAAAACTATCCAACCTGTCTAAAATGAAAAGAGTGAGCATTCTTGCGTCCTTTCAGCCTGTTTTCTTTGGACTTTCAACAAGGCAACAACGGCCATAAAACTGAAATATAGTGCTACTTGGACCATATGCTACCAAGTGTTGCTATTTAGGTGAATACTCCTCCATTGTGGACAGCTACTCCCCACTTTTGGCTTCCGGGAATTCCCGCACACACTAGAAGTCACAGCCGCCATTCGACAGAACAGAACTTTAGAAACTCGAGCGCACCTGGCGACCGAGTCAAACTCCAGCGCCGGCGACTGGCCACTTTCGTCAAAGACCAGCGCCAGTCCCAGCATTCGGCCGGTCCTGGCGGGCTGCTGGTCACTGTCCTGGGGGGCCGACTGGCTGACGCTGGCGCCACTGCTGGAGCCGGCGCTGGAGATGGACCACTTCTTGGACCGGCGACGACCTCTGAGACTGCAGAAGGAGCCCGACGAGACGTTGGCCGCCCAGCTGAGACGCTTCGCGATCGACGGCGAGTGCTGAATCGCTCGGTTGGGGACTTTGAGAACTGATCTGGACAGAATTGTGGGGTGAGGAGGACAGTCCCCACTCGGAAGGCAACGGCAGCTCTTTGGGGGGGGGGGGGGTGTAGACAAAGGCACAAGCAACTGGGGCATACCTGCAGACTCATGAGTGTCGCCGACTCGCACTCGGACCTCCTCCTCCTGTGGCCCTCTTCCGTCGGCAGCTCCTTCTCCTCGGACGAAAACTCGTGCACGGATTTCGATTTGCTGAAGTTTGAGAACGTTAAAATAAAAAAATCTCAAATATTCAGCGACTGTCATCGCGCACCCGATGGTGTCGGGCACGCGCAGGAACTTGGCGTAGCCATTGACGGGCAGCTTTCGCATGCGCTCGGGAATGTTGAACGGCAGATCGGTCGCCGCTGAAACGATTTTGGAAAATCCGGCTTAAGCTTTCTGATCAGATCGCAAACACATTCTTACCTTCATCCTCGGTGAGAGGAACGTCCGGTGACTCGTCAGCGGAACTGGAGGCGGTCACCGCCGAGCAGGTGGAGCTTCGGTAAACCGGGTCATTTGGTGGGCCCGCGAACACTTTGGAGAGCATTGTTCGATTGGGCGATCTGGAATGGGATTGACATTGAATGTGTGTGCGTGTGTGCGTGGCGTGTGTGTGCGTGCGTGCGTGCTGTGCGCGCGCTTCCGGGTGCACTGTGTTTGTGCGTACGCTTCAGGGTGCGCTGCGCTGCGGCCGCTTTCATTTTTCTCGTTCCCAGTCCAAAGGGCCGCGGTGCGCCAGCCTCACGCCTGTCAGACCACACCCGCCATAAACAATGGGCGAAAGCACAACGCCTCCTGTCGCGTCTGTTGCTTCTCGCAACGCAGCGTCTGCCCGCCCCACACGTGGCACGCACGTGTTCAGTTCGCAGTGCGCTTTTGCCGTTTTCACCAAAATGGCCGTTGGGTGCGTGTCCAGTGCACACACACATGCAACATGCGGCGTCGCTGCGACGACCCCGCAAGCTCAGATAAGCTACTGCTGTCACGCACACGCACACACGCACACACACACACACACACACACACACACACACACACACACACACAAAAAAAAAATTTTCATCAACGACTTGCCAGCTGTTGCAAACCAAGTTTCGCTCAAACTGTTTGCTGATGACTGCAAGCTGTATTTTCGGTCCAAATTAGTAGACGATCGCAGCAAGCTGCAAAACTCTCTGAATTCAATTTATCAATGGTGCAACAAAAATCAGCTCCAACTTTCTCTGTCCAAATGTTCAGTCCTTCACCTCGGAATAAATCGCAAGGATAGAACAAACTACAGTGTAGGAGGAACACAGCTATCTACAGTCGAAACTATGCGTGACTTGGGCGTCATTGTTTCCAAAGACCTTCGTTTTACTGAACATTGCAACCAGATTAGTAAGGCTGCTGGTCTAAGAGCTTCCGCAATACTAAACTGCTTTCACACTAGAGATTTGAATGTGTTAAGAGTGTTATTTTGCGCGTTTGTTAGAAGCAGTCTTGAATATGCTTCCCCGTGTTGGAATCCGGTCATGGTTGGTAACACAAGGCAGCTGGAGTCAATACAGAGAACTTTTACCCGAAATATTCCGCAACTACGCCACTTGTCATATGATGAACGGAGAGAGCGCATTGGTCTTCCCCTCCTTGAGCTACGGCGGCTACATGCCGATTTAATCTATGTCTATAAAATAATTCACAAACAAACTTCCAATAAATTCGAAGATTTCTTTACCTTAAATAGAGACAGCAGAACGAGGGGGCATAATTTTAAACTCCGTCCACAAAAGCACAATACTCAGTATAGAGCGCACTTCTTCTCGAATAGGGTCATTGCTGCTTGGAATGCCTTGTCGGAAGGAACGGTCAACTCCAAAACTATCATTACATTTAAGCATAAACTTCTGAAGGAAAACTTATCCCAATTCCTAAATGGTTAGGTTATAAAATCACCTTTTAGGTGTCACCTAGCCATGTCTCGCACGTGATAAATAACGAAAACGGTTGGCGGGCGTTCCACTTAGGTCAATCCTGTGTACATTTGTACCTTGTTTGTCGTGACACATCTGTATCAATCGTTCGCTTCGCTTGCTGTGCTTCACTTTGTGCCTGCCTTGTATTGTCGTACACCGTGCTTCGACGAATAAACAAACAAACAAACAAACACACACACACACACACACACACACACAGTACTTGTCAAGCTCACGCCGTCGTTAGCAACAGAGCGTGCGTGGCGGCCCTAGTTGGGTTGGCGAGAGACCAAACGGGCCGTGGCTGCTCGTCACATGCTTTCACTCCCACTGGGGGGGGGGGTGTTTTGACGACAAGCACATGTGACGCAGCAGCGGACGGAGCAACAGTTAAAAAACACTGCAAGCACCCAGACTGTGAAGAACGAAGCATGGGACTTTGAGCTGTTGTTTTGGTCGCTTTGGACGCAGCCATTCTACAGTTCTAAGAGACATTTGGAACGAAACACTGCCAATTGTTGCTAATCAATAACAAAGTGTTCAATCGGCAAAATCCTGACTTTTCCGAGCTGTTCTTCTTTTGCGGTAATTAGCCGCAATGTGCACAGTCACGTTTCTACAGTTCCAACCCAGCACTCAACCGACAACGACCTGAACTTGTCGCATTCGTCATGGAAAAGCGGGATTGGCATCACCCCACCCACTACCCACTTCACGAGTCGACGAAAACGCGTCCCGTTTGTTTGTTTGTTTGTTTGTGTGTGGGTCGCTTCTATGATCGCGAGGGCCTCTCTCTGGTCACAATCGACCGCTGCTAGTGATAGATGAGACCCAGTCAGCCCGATCCTGGAGGGCTGGCTCCCGGGCGTCCCGTTCGTTCGGCGGATTAAAAACTGACGCTGGCACAAAAAAAACCCCCAACACACCACGAGTCGGTTCTCCATAAAGCCTAGTCGGCGTCAGCGCTAGGCCGATTAGGGTGTCTGAGTTGGATTTGGGGGAGGGGGTCGCGCAAACACACGTGGGATAGTGTGTTTTGTCGCGTCGCGTCGGCCGACGAACCCCATAAATCGACGCCACATGACGACGCGTGAACGGCGTTGCAAAAAGCGTCACGTGCGCGTGTTGATTTTGGCGCGCAACTTTATGAATAAATTGCCGTAACCGGGTCTGGCAGAGTGGGGGGGGGGGCTGAATGGCCAAATTCTGGAAGGGGGGTCTATGTAGCAAGGGGGTAGCTGGCCATTTTTTGGCTTACGTCAAAAATGGGTATTAATAGCGTCTAAACAGTGTTATTTAGCTGTTTTATGGTCATATACATAACACTGAAAAGCGCGAAAAATCACAAACATTAACCCACTTTTATCATTTTAGACATGGTGAAAATACGTTGGGAAAATTCTAAGGGGTTGGGGTGTGGAAAAATCGTGGGCCCCCAAAGCCCCCCCCCCCAGTTACAGGTATGGCCGTGCACATAAACGCGCGCACGCAAATATGCCGCGCCTTTAATGGCGCGCGCCCATTCATGCATAATGTGCACTCGAAGAGTCGCGGCGGTGTAATGGCGTCTGAACCCACCTGAACTCGTGCATTTTGAAGCGGTCCCCCTTGTAGGCCATGGACACCGAGCCGAACACCATCTCCCCGATGGACTGCGTGTCCGAACGAGGCTTGAGAAACTGAAACGTGCAAATTCACGCAAACCAAGTCCGAAAATTGTAAAGGCACACTGAAAACAATCAAACTATCTAGGTACCTGTAACCAGTCGGTAGGGGGGGGGGTAAAATTCGCGAAAGGGGTTCAAATGAGGGGTAGCAGAGAAGAAATGAAATTGAGGAAAGTTCAGCATGGAAATGAGGGCAGCCGGGAAAGGAGTAATCCGCCTCCCCCCCCCCCTCAACTGCCGGCACGATACGACCAAACGCAAGGGACCGCGCGCGCACACCCGGACCGGAACCACGCACACACACACACACACACACACACACACACACACACACACACACACACACACACTGCATTGCAATTGCATTGCATTGCAACCAGATTAGTAAGGCTGCTGGTCTAAGAGCGTCCGCAATACTAAACTGCTTTCACACTAGAGACTTGAATGTGTTAAGAGTGTTATTTTGCGCGTTTGTTAGAAGCAGTCTTGAATATGCTTCCCCGTGTTGGAATCCGGTCATGGTTGGTAACACAAGGCAGCTGGAGTCAATTCAGAGAACTTTCACCCGAAATATTCCGCAACTACGCCATTTGTCATATGATGAACGGAGAGAGCGCATTGGTCTTCCCCTCCTTGAACTGCGGCGGCTACATGCTGATTTAATCTATGTCTATAAAATAATTCACAAACAAACTTCCAATAAATTTGAAGATTTCTTTACCTTAAATAGAGACAGCAGAACGAGGGGGCATAATTTTAAACTCCGTCCACAAAAACACAACACTCAGTATAGAGCGCACTTCTTCTCCAATAGGATCATTGCTGCTTGGAATGCCTTGTCGGAAGGAACGGTCAACTCCAAAACTATCACTACATTTAAACATAAGCTTCTAAAGGAAAACTTATCCCAATTCCTAAATGGTTAGGTTATAAAATCACCTTTTTGGTGTCACCTAGCCATGTCTCGCACGTGTTAACGTAAATAGTTGGCGGGCGTTGCACTTCCATCTCTCCTAGGTATTTGCTTTGCTAACTGTGGACATTTGTAGTCTGTTTGTTGTGACACACGTGTGACCATGATTCGCTCGCTCGCTGTGCTTCGCCTTTGTGCCTTCGTACTGTCGTACACCGTGCTTCGACGAATAAAAAAACAAACAAACAAACACACACACACACACACCAACGAGCCCCATCAGCTCACCGCAAACTTGGCTGGAGCGCCGAGGCCGTTGGGCACGCTCCGAGAGGCGGTGCCCTCGCCGTGCTGGGGCAAGCGTCTCGCGTGTCCGTGGTAGCCTCCGCCGGCGCTGCCCTGCCGACCGCAGGCGCTGAGCTTGTGCACGGGCCGGCAGGTGGCGCTGTCGAACAGCAACTTGGGCTCGGCGCCGCGCGACTCGCGGAACACGAGCAGACGGCAGCGCTCCCCGCCCCGAAGAAGCCTGGAATCGCGGTGCCGGATGAGAACACCGTCGGGACAACCGGGTCAGGCCGAGTGGGTGTGGGGAGTGAGTGGGCTTATTTATAGCAGGGGGAGGGGGGGGGGGGCACGGAAAAGTGGGGGTACACCTCCGTATTGACGCAAAAACACCGCCTCGATCATTTTAGACAGTTAAAACTTTAGTTGAACCTTCAGAAAAATTCTGTAGGAGGGAGTATTCTGGAGGAGGACTAAGCCCCTCTGCTCCACCAGTTCAGAACTTATGACATGCGTCAGGAATATTCCGACTCCTGCAGGAGTCTCCGGGTGCCTGGATTGTTGTTGACGTTCGTGCTGGTGGTGTATGCGTCAGGTTTTGTCGTCCATCGCCGCCACATTACAACGTGCCAACGGTGCCCGAACACCGTGCGGCTGCAGGCCAAGGCGACGGGCGAGCGTTCTCACCAGGGCAGTTCCTTCTCGAGGAATTCCAGGTCTTGCTCCACTCGGCGCGTCGTTCTCACGCGCCCCATTGGCGGCGACTGCGCGTACAGCGGCTTTCTCGCGTGATTGGCCTGCGAGCCGAAGTGCTCCTTGGAGGTCGACGGCTGCTGGTGGCTCCAGAGGCGCTGGATCAGGGTGGCCATCCTCGGATCAGTGTCGCTCGGCAGATGCCTGAAGGGTCGCGAAAGTGATGACGGTGTCGAACTGGCGGTGGACTCGTCAGCGAGAGGGAGACGTGTCGAAATTTCTTCGGATGAGAATGGAAATTCAAACACGACGGGACGAGGGCGGGCGGGCGGGCGGGAGATTCGAGAGCGGCTGACAAAGCGGACGGCGAGGAGGATGACGCACGCGGGGGACAGAGCGGGGCGCCGAGCCAACTCACTCGCGGCGTCGCCCGTCGGCACGCGAGGAGGCAACAAGTATGGGCGCCGTCCGCCGTTCCGAGAGAGAGAGACGCCCACCACAAACACCAACACAGAACGGTGAAGAGGCGGAAGAGCCTTCTCTCCCACCCCACCCCAATGCCGAAACGCGCGCCAAAAGCGTGGGGGGGGGGGCGAGAGAGGACACAAAGGCGTCGGGGAGAATTGTGTGAGGCGGCGGCGGCGGCCGTCTGCCAGAGCCGCTTGGCCGGCGGCCAGCGCGCCCGATTCCGCCAAATCAAATAGCCGCTGCGCCTGGTACAAAATTTCTCCTTCCTTCCCCGCTCAGCAGCCGAATTGGCGAGGAGAGGAGCCAGAGAAGAGAGCAGCAGACGGCGGTGTCGGCGACGCAGTCGTCTCGTCTTCCACTGGCCCCGCCGCCTTCGTCACGGCGCGCGTCGCGAAAGGCGAAAAAACGCGTCGCTCGCCCGCCAGGAATGTGGACGCCGAGGCGCGCGGGCAGGAGCGCGCGCGGCCGCGTCGCGCCTCGATAAAACCTCGACGTCGGGCCGCTGCTGCTGCCGCGATTGTACGAGAGCGGCAGCGGCGGCCTTCGTCTCGGCTTTGTGTGTGTGTGCTCCCAGCGCTCCACTCTCGCCGCCTATTGCCCAGGCGGCGGCGCCGTCGCAGCGCCGGCGACAGACGGCGGCTGTCTGTCGCACGTGAGCCGAGAGCCGCTGGCGGCGAGCCAATTCGAGCAGACGGCGGCGGCTAGGCCGTCCGCCGAGCGGGAGAATCGTGCACGGGAACGGGAAAGCTGTCGCGACGCCGCCGCCCCAGTCCGCGCAGCTGTATACCTAGCTCTTCAGTTGGCAACGCGACGACGAGGACGCTGGCTGCTACTGCCAGCCACGCTGCGTGTGGGCCAGGGTATGGTGCACCGACTGGCCCAGCGAAGCAGCAGAAAGACAGTAGTGCGAAGGTGCGGGTGGGCTAGCTAGCTAGCAACTAGAATAGAAGCGCGGCGTCGCTTGGCCCCGAGAGCTCGCTGCCGCCCAGTGCA
The DNA here is from genome assembly GCA_030248085.1 of Paralinhomoeus sp. GSCO2_6. NCBI lineage: Eukaryota > Metazoa > Nematoda > Chromadorea > Monhysterida > Linhomoeidae > Paralinhomoeus > Paralinhomoeus sp. GSCO2_6. The sequence goes on from JASAMY010001655.1 coordinate 138,117, forward strand.
GTGGTGCAGCAAGCTACAGCAGCAGCAGTGCAGGCGATCGAAGCATGCGCAGTGCACGCGACGAATTGGCAGTGCCGCAGCGCAGAGGGCAATAAGGACACTGGTGGCGGACACATTAGTCCGTTGTAGAGGTGACCGAAAGTGACTCGCTGTTGGCCGGGGTCCGCCCGCCAGAGTCGTGAATCAACAACACTCGGCGTCGGGAGGGGGGGGGGACTGTTTTGCTAGGCACACTCGACCGTTCGCAAACGCTGCGGCGCCCCGACTGTTCAGCTACAGCCCCAACTCCCCCCCCCCCCACTGGCGAGTAGAAATATTTGCCGCCCATTGCCAACTCAACCAGTGAGTAGGTTAAGTTGGCGGTATGCATGCAATCCGGGGCTCTCCGCATACTGGGGCGCGAGAAACGACGCATATTGGCGCGCGCACCGCACCCACTGGCACGCGGCAGCAGGGACGCAAAACTGCGCCGGCCCTGCTGACTGCGCGCTCAGACGCACCCCTTTGGGCAGCCAAGTGAAAACAGAGTACGTTTTAGTTTTAGTTCGCAAGGGCGCGCGCACTCAGAGACGATTGACAGAAATCTTTGCTCTTCCCGCAGAAGAATTAGTTGTCCTAAGCGTGTCGCCACAAAATGGATGCAGATTTGAACAAAAGCAAACAGTGCTTAGGTACTTGCTTTTGGCACAATCGGAAATGGTTCTGAGTCAGCCCTCACCCCACACACCCAACAAAACTTGAGATGTTCTTTATTGACCGTTTTACTAACGCATCATCATCATCCTGCCATGATTGCCAATGATGCCATTCCTCTAGTGATGAAATGCGAAGAGGAAATCGCGCAAGTGGCAGACAAAAAGTTGCGTACCATTACGCACGCGGGAGGTACAATGGATTTGGTACATTGTACTAGTGTCCAGGCACCCACGCGCACTCACACCCCACTTCAGATCCTGTTCGGCAAACGTATACCCTGAAAAGTTCATTCAAAAGGCGTCTCTGCCCACTGCAAGTACTCGGTCAAACGTCTGTTGCCTAGAGAGCAGCCGAACTGTTTTCTACGCCCCCACCGACAGCTGTTTGGCACTGCCGACGACAGCAGCAGTGGTCGTCTAGTCTTTGAAGGGCGCGGCTGGGGAATGGGGAGATCGGTCGTCTGTGAATGTAGCTAGCTAGCGACGCTGCGCCTGCGAGAAACGCGAAACCGTGTAGCGAGCCGTTGAAACCCCAGGCGAAACGGAAGTTTATGCCTGCGAGCCAACGGCTCTAAACAACTACGCGCGGACGGACGGCAGGTCACAATGGGCAGAAAAACAAAACCATGAATGGACGGACGGACAACATTGGTAAAAAGAGAGGAGCGGTGGAATGGAGGGAGCTAATGAGGGTGAGGAAACGGCAGGGGCGGGGGCGCGACGCCTGGATGAAAATAGCTTGGAGAAGACGTTAGTGAAATAGGCAGCGTCGTTTTCATGAATCAGGGTGTACGCGTCAGCGTACAACCCTAATATGTGACGACTTCTCAATGCGGCTTTTTGAATTTTCGATCGCCTATAACTTTTGATTGCCTGAACGGATTTTGGCGCGTTATGGCGCAAATGAACCGCCTTCTTCTGGGGCATCGAATGCGCCATAACGCGTTTCCTTGCTTTACTGTAAGGGGTCAATAGTTCCAAAAATGTTCCAATTTTGCGGCTTTTTTTTTCATGTTCTCCGCCAGGTTTTTGGAGCGCCGCTCGCGAACGCCAGGGCCTATCTCGATGAAACTTGGTATGTGTAGCCGGCTAGTGGTGGCAATGTTGCATGCCAAAGGATTTGTGTGCACTGCGTTCCGATCTCGAGATATTGCCGATTTTATCCGATTATCGATTGATTTTCTTGGAAATGGGCCACAAATTTTGTGCCCTATAGGCGCTTTAACGGTACATCGCAGCGCTTCGCTGTAAAGGAGAAAGTTGGTCGCCATGACATGACTTGTGTTACTTTCAACAATTCGACCAAATTGGACGCACCAAAATACCTCCCCCCATTATATCGATAACGGAAATTGGCTATATGTCGATGTGGTTAGGTCGAATGGCCTAAACATCAATAATAAAGTTGATCGCCCTTCGATGTAGAACATTTCATTCCTTGAAGTCAACACGATCCGACGCACCAAAATATTTTCACATCCGGGATAATCGATAAATATCGATATGGGTAGGTCGGATCACTTTGGCCAAAACACAAAAGTTGACCGCCTGCACGTGCAGATCATTTTGATTCTTTACATCGCTATGCTCCGACGAACCAATATGGCACTACAGATGTGCACGCACGCACGCACACCAACAAATGGGCTGCTTCGCAAGAAACTTGATGTGGGTAGGTCCGATCACTTTGGCAAAAACACAAAAGTTGACCGCCTAGTCATGGCGATCATTCCATACTTTACATCACTATGCTCTGACGCAGCAATATTGCACAACTGCATGTGCATGCATGCATGTATGTCTGCTAGGCTGTTGGTACTTTGCTTTACTTCAATTTTGCCTTGTTCGATTCAGTCACAGGTACATTGTGTGTGAACCTATGTCAGTGAACGTCTGTGTGCGTGCGTGCGTGCGTGCGTGCATGCGTGCATGCGTGCGTGCGTACGTGCGTGCGCGCAAGCTTGCGTGCGTGCGTGCGAGCATGCGAGCGTGCGTTTGTGTGTGCACCGTGCGTGCATGCTTGCATGCGTTGAATTACAGAAACGCCTTCATCTTTCGAAAAAACACTGTATTAAGGAAAAATTTGCAGGGGGCTGCAAAAAAAGGAGAATATGTGACACTCTATTGTTGAAGTCCAGTTTGAAAAGAAGTGGTATTAAGGCATATACCCACACTGATTTCTAGCCACTTCCGCATTGCAGCTGATCAACTCCACTTTGAACAAACCATGTATAAAATCCGAACCAAGGACAGCAACAAGTCACATATTCGGCGATTTTTGTGCGAGCCATCTCACTCAGACATCAAAACGACGCAAACGTCCATCAACTCATATCTCATTTCTCTCAGACGTTGTCATTGCCCATGTCCATGGACCTGAAACAGCTAAAGTTCCTGCCGAATCAATTGGTCCCCTGCTAAAACTTTTGCAATGTTGGTTGTTGATGATGTACAGTTGGTAATCAGTTAGTTGTGTCGATGTGTAGGCAAGAGGCACATATACGTACTACAATCCTGCTCCATTCCCTTCCGGCATTCCACCCAATGATGAACTGTTCGTATAACATTTGTGTAGTGCCCTAATGCTTGCATGAGTGCTGCGTGCGTGCGTGCGTGCGTGCGTGCGTGCGTGCGTGCGTGCGTGTGTCTGTGCTTTTTTTACGTGTGTGTGCGTGCGTGCATGTGTATGCAAGTGCGTGCGTGCATGCGTATGTGCGTGTGCATGGGGTTCCACAGGGCGTGTGCTAATTTCTCGCACTCAATCTATGTAAATGTCAGTCAGTTCCAGTTGCCGCAATTTTCGCTGCACATTTCCTTCCATTGCAAGCGAACACAAAAATCGCCGAATATGTGACTTGTTGCTGTCCTTGGTTCGGATTTTATACATGGTTTGTTCAAAGTGGAGTTGATCAGCTGCAATGCGGAAGTGGCTAGAAATCAGTGTGGGTATATGCCTTAATACCACTTCTTTTCAAACTGGACTTCAACAATAGAGTGTCACATATTCTCCTTTTTTTGCAGCCCCCTGCAAATTTTTCCTTAATGATTATGCGTAACACAGTCTTTTAATGGGACTTTTCTTTTTCGCATTTGTTTAATAAATAAATTACCTGTTTGTTTTGGTTTTGGTTGCTCACTATTGTTTGCCCCTCCCCTAGTATGTAGGTATTTTGCCATTTGTCCTTAAAGAAGTGCCTGAAACAATTTCAAAAGAATCATTTTTTTTTTTCAAAGGAATCTCCATTCCCGTTTGATACTCAAAAGCAAAACTGTTCAATCTTTCCTGGGTAAAGAATTTCAAAAATTTGCAAACAAAATAACACGGTAGCAAAATAACAGTCGTTTACATTCTACAGATTCGACCGCGTTTCTCAGCACCGAACAGAAACGTTCAGTTCAAAAATTGACATCTAAATGCTGAGTAGAATGGCAATGGACACTGTCGTCACCTTTAGATTGCTCAGCAGGTTCAATCTACCTAATAGAACAGAATAGAAGAACAGAAATAAGGAACGTTTGGTGGCAAATTTGGCTTTGGCGTGTGGGATGGCTGGCAAGTGCTGATGGATACTAGCTTTTTCTTGAAAGAAAAGCGCCCGAGTTCCTCAACGCATTTCACGATTAGTGTGTGCCGCTTGTTGCTGTTGCTACATACCGTCGCGACGTGAACAATGAATGATTGACGCTTGGTTCGCGCACAGTCGTAGGGCCCCGCCACGCCAATCAAACTTGCGGTTGTGTACATACGAGCCTACTACTACTACAATTGCGCGTGCCTGCGTCCCGTGCGTAAATCCGCCGCGCGTGGCCCGGCATTCAACGTCAATCTCGAAACGATCGCGCGCCAACCGACGCACGCAGGCAACGCTGAACAATGCAACCCTATTTTGGCGGCGACGTCGACCCGCCAGACGGAGACGGGACACACAAACAATAATAATTGGCTTGTTTACGGCCGCCATTCATAAACCGCTTCCGCAATGAAATTTCGTAGCGATTTCGCGTATGCGTTGGGGGGGGGGGAGGGGAGGGGGCGCACAGCGATTGAGAGCCGCACCTGCACGCGCTGATGTTTAGTGGTCAACAGCTTTGAATCGCGTACAACGCATTTTTGGGCACAAACACCATGAGCATTCACCTACATATGTACGTCATACGTTATCTCTTTCTTTTTTTTTCATTCTACCAATTATTATCATTTGTCCTTTTCCTCACTGTCTCGGTCCGTTGACTGTTCTGCATCCTTCTCGTTTATGTGCTCCACCACCGCTGGTAGTCCACCTCCACCACCGCCTATTACCGTGGTCCTTCTGGCCAGCTTGGAACCGGGTGTGTCGTTCGAGCCGGTTTGATCCGGTTCCAATCCGGTTTCCACCGGATTCTGGGACGCCTTCCACTTGGCGACCACACGCATCCGAGCCACTCTTGCGTCGTCGTCTCCTTCGATGCTGCGAGAGAACCGCACACGACGAAGTGACTCTTTCTGAAACAAAAAAAGTCTACGATGAAATTCAACTTTTGTCAAAATGACACCTTGAGCAGCAGGTTCTTGGGGAGTGCGTTGGCGTCGGGCGCAAACGTCTCCTCAGATGGCGTTTTGGCCCATTGGCCTGAGTGGTCGCTTGTTTTCCTTAAACCGCAAAAAAAATGTATTTAGGGTAAGTAGCTGGTAAGAAATGAGAAAATTGCGATAAAGTTGCATTCATTTCCCATTTCCGCAACCGCATTGGGGTGAGTGCTCTTGCGTCGCATCTGGGGACCCAGCTTGTGCCGCCTCACGAGACCGAAGTGACTGGCGTTGCCCGAATGCGCTCTCTTCCCCGACAAGAGGGGCATCAGGAACGTCGAATCGAACAACTCGTCTGCATCTGAAAAAATATATTCAAACTCGAGTACCGAAAATATGCCGCTAGTACCGCAGCGGATGCAATGGTGCATGATTACGTTCAACAGGCCATCCAAAATCGTAAGCGACTGGGCGCTTCGTTTACGATATGTGCTTGTGCGTACCTACTTATTTCGCAGCCAGTGATCGCCTTGCAGTCCCGTCAGCTCTTCAATTCCAGCCATGACGTGGTCAGTCGCCTAAATTTAGTCTGCCGCATTTCTTGCATTCACAATGTAGTTACCTACTTGGACAAACAAAAAAAACTATGCGTACGCGTCCAACGATTTCTTCCAGCGGTGTTGGCTTTCGATTGTCCTGGCGCTTGATATTCAGAAGCCTCACAAGTAGTGATGGCAACCTACCTAGCTAGGTTACCTACCTAGTAGGTTACCTAGCCTTTTTTCGGCCTAGGTAACCTAACCTAACCTACCTAGCGCGAAATTCGAGCTACCTGTACCTAACCTACCTACCTAGATTTTGCCGTTACCTACTAGGTTACCTACCTAAGCAAAAATTCATGGAGCCAAAAAATGGTATGTGCAAACAGAAGCATTTGCAGATACAGTAGGCGAACGTGGCCGTTGTTTTCGCTTCTGGCGGTCGGATTTGCCTGGTTGTTGTCGTTGGCAGGAATATTATTTCTTTGTCAGCTGCGTCTGTGTCGAGATATTCGTAGCCTGGAATACATTGTAGTCCTTCTATGTAGTCTAAAGAAACTGAATCGTTTTACTTTAAGAATGCTACTCAAGAACACCTACTGAATCAGTGTGTGGGCGGGGTTTGGACTCGAGACATCATTCCCTCAAACTTAACATGGTATAGGTTGTACAGTAATATACAGTCTCAGCTCAGAGGGGCGATCTTCATAGGAAGAACAATCATGGGGTGGGGATTCGGGGCGTTCGCTTTAAAAAATGATGTGTATTCAACTCACTGTAGCCTCACATAAAGCCTGCAATACTGCCGCCTCCAAGTACTCTGGATTCGCCCAGATTGAAACATCTGCCCTCACCCTATTAGTGCTGCAGAAAGTGTGAAGTATATCAGTGACGGATCCAGGATTTTGTGACGGGGGATTCTGATTTGATTGTGATTCTTAGAATATGTAGGCTATGCTATAAAATTGTCCGTATTTGAATTGTGCGCATACAGCAAGAAGTGCACATTAGCGTATGCACTGCTTACACTCATTAATTAATAAGAGGTGTTTTCACGCACTGGATGTTAACGGCAAACAACCAAGCAACTTCAAACGCACGCACGCACGCACGTACCGGCACGCACGCACGCACGCACGCACGCACGCACGCACGCACGCACGCACGCACGCACGCACGCACGCACGCACGCACGCACGCACGCACGCACGCACGCACGCACGCACGCACGCGCGCACGCGAACACGCGCGCACGCAAACAGGCAGGGCAGGCACGCACACACACACACGGACGCAAGCAAGCACCAACGCACGCACGCACGCACGCACGCACGCACGCGCGCACGCACGCACGCACGCACGCACGCACGCACGCACGCACGCACGCACGCACGCGCGCACGCACGCGGACACGCGCGCACGCAAACAGGCAGGGCAGGCACGCACACACACACACGGACGCAAGCAAGCACCAACGCACGCACGCACGCACGCACGCACGCGCGCGCGCACGCACGCACGCACGCACGCACGCACGCACGCACGCACGCACGCACGCACGCACGCACGCACGCACGCACGCACGCGAACACGCGCGCACGCAAGCAGGCAGGGCAGACAGGCAGGCAGGGCAGGCACGCACACACACACACACACACACGCACGCAAGCAAGCACCAACGCACGGACGCACGCACGCACTCACCTCCACGCGCTCACCGGCGCGCACGCGTGCACGCACGCACTGGCACGCACGCACCGGCACGAACCAGCACACCCGCACCGGCACGCACCCGCGCACGCCTGAAATCACTGTTACATGTGGACAAGCTTGATTATTGCATTTTGGATTTGGTGAGCACTTTCAAAGTTTTAAGTTAGGACTCTTAAAACCTCCTCTAACACTGTCCAGGGTAAAGACAAGCTGCATGCATAGTGCTGGCAAGCACTACTCGGAGGTTTACACTACATGCATGCACTATTGCCTGACACTTGGAGTTACCTAAGTTACCTACCTACCTATAACCTAAAGAATTTGCCCGATTACCTACCTACCTAGCAGCAAGATCTAGCTTACCTAATCTAACCTACCTAAGGCTTCTTTGTGACCAGTTTTACCTAACCTACCTACCTAAAAATGAAAAACGTCAAAATTGCCATCACTACTCACAAGTGGTTTCATCGTTAGACCCTGAAAGCGAATATGCACCCTACCTAGGTATGTGCCGTTAAATCGGTATTTTTTTACCCATTTTCAAATGGGTCTTAAGGGGAGGGGCTGTTAGGGGGGGGGGGGGTGTTTCAAGGTGGTGGAGGACTTGTAGTTTTGAAGCGTCAAGCAGCATAAATCTATTGGCAAAATGGGCAAAATAATGACTATGATGCTCCAACTTTGTGCTCGAACCAGAAAGTGCTCGAACCCTTTCCCCTAGGTCCAATTCCCGGTTACACGTATGTGTTTACCCCCTAATGGATGCAGGGAGAGCGAAATCAGTGAAGAATTTGTTTTTCAAATGATAAATAGTGGCACTATTGAAAGATTTACGGTTGAATGACAAGGCGTGAACACGATACAGACACACACACACACACAGACACATGGACTTCCACATGCATAGCGTTGACTAAAATCGCAAAAAAGGCCTTCACCTGGACGAAGACGGTGAAGCAGATGACCGCGAGGGTGGTGGTGACAAAAAGGGGCTTGTGTTCCACGCTGTCGGCCATACCTGTAACTGGGTCTGGAAGAGTGGGGGGACGTCAATGGCGAAATTCTGGGGGGGGGGTGTCTGGAGCAAAAAGTGGGGGGGGGGGTAGACAGCCATTTTTTTAGTTATACTGGTTCTTTTTGGTCAAAAATGGGTATAAATAGGGTCTAAACAGTGTTATTTAGCTGTTTTACGGTCATATAACACTGAAAAGCACTGAAATACACCAACATTTACTCACTTTTATCGTTTTAGACGGAGTGAAAATCCCTTGGAAAATTCTGGGGGGGAGGGTTGGGGGGAGTTGGGTGGGTGTTGGAAAAATAGTGCGGGGCCCCAACCCCCCCCCCCCCAGTTACAGGTATGCTGTCGGGTATGGAGACGACGAGGCCGTAGGCGATGGCGCCTCGCAGACCACCGTAAGCCATGATGAACTGGTCGTTGGCCGTGTAACGCGCCACTCGGAAACGATTCAGCACCAGACACTGCAGGAAGACGCCTGGAATAAACGAACACCTTCCAACCAGCTGTCTAGCCTCTACAGCTAATTGTTCTAGTCGTAGTCGAAAAGATTACTGTAATAGGGGGAGCCAATTTCTCGGTGGCGGCAACTAAAATTTGGAAGAGTCGATATGAGGGGTTTTGTCGCTGCGGACCGTTCAGAGCGTACAAATGCAAGCGCGCACACTACACTCCCGCTCACGTATGTATACAGCAAGCCCATTCATTCACAACCAAATGGTATCCACATACCGACATACACAAACATTGCAAAACTGTTTGCATGGACGAGAGGTACGGTATGTTCAATTTTTGCTGAGGGTAGGGATAATTGGAGGGCTTTTGGGTACATTATGTGATTTGGAGCCAACTGACCGATGGCTCTGTAGAGGGCGCAGAAGAGCAGCGTCCAGCCCATGAACACGGGATCCCAGTGCAGGTTCGTGGAGACGGCGGAAATGCCGAGCATCACAAAGATGGCGGCTTCGCTCAGCTGCACCAGCGTCTTCGTCAGATATTTGACAGCCAATTCCGTGTTCTCTGTCACGTTCAGCTTGACGTACTTCTTCATGAACATTCCGCACACCGCGATGCTGAACCAGCGGTCCCCGCCTGAGTGTGTGTGTGCGTGCGTGCGTGCGTGCGTGCGTGCGTGCGTGCGAGCGTGCGTGCGTGCGACTCCGAGCACACTCACGCCATGATGCTGGAAAGGCCGAGCAGTTCTGCTACCAAATAGGATAGATACGGAATCATAAATAGAAACACAGGATTTGCAACTGGCACTTTCTTTGTAAACCTACAATTTGTCGAGGACTCATTCTGTTTCATGCCCGTCTGTACTGTATTTCAATCGCAAGCAAGCCTATTAGTGTTCACTTCAATGTGATAAATGAACATGCACATGAAACCAACCTACACCTAGTGATGATTCCGCAAAGAAACGCAGCTATAATTCCAACTAAAACTCCTCCAAACGCGACAACAAAAAAGGCCGCAAGCGCACCCAAGAAGTCGCTGACTTGCAGCTGGCCGTTTGTTGCGATTTCAGTGAAAGATTTGCAGATTTTGTATAGAACCTAAGCAATTCTATTGGCAGTTGGCAAGAAATGAGCATTATACCCGTGAGATTGTCTGTTGTGCCTACCCAATTTACTTTTCTGTGCCGACCGCAGTCGCAGCTGCAGTAATGTGGATACATAGGGGGGGTATAAACGCTGGCACTGGCACTGGCACTGGCACTGGCACTGGGGTATAAACGCTGGCACTGGCACTGGCACTGGCACTTTTTGGGGTATAAACGCTGGCACTACTGGCACTGGCACAAAGTTTGCTGCGTACAAATGTACAGTAGTTTTACAGGTCCCAGCAGTGCCTTCTCTGTGTGCCCTTACATACACGCGTACTCACTCAACTGTACTGTGGTTTTAGCGCTATTAGGCATGCGTTTGTGCTAGTGCCAGCGTTTATCCCATTTGTTCACTCAAACTGTGCGTGGGTTCTGGGGTGACCCAACACTGCAGCGTACCACTGGGTTGCTTTCCAAGACTAATACTTGCGAGAACGCACTGCATATATGCGCGTCGCGATCGTCACAAAGTTGAGGCACGAATTGAAATCTAAGTGGAAATATAACCGCACGATTGCACACAGGAAAATTAGAGTCTGACATAGACGGCATAGGATGGTGACTCAGTCTTTAGTTGGCCTAGAGAATGGAATGGCTGGATCAGCTGGCTTGATCTCATTCCATCGTACACTTGCCACTTTCCTTGCCACTTTAGCAAAGCCTTGAAGTGCACGTTGCTAAAGGAAACGGAAATGGTTTGCATTGCATTTTGTTGCATTGCGGTTTGCATTGCGGTGGAGGGGGGGGGGGGGGGGGGCCTCGGGCCCAAAGGCGCTGTTCGGTGTTTCAATTAAAAGGCCTTCAGAAAACGTTTGAAGGACGCGTGGTGGGCGTTGACAGGGAGAAGCCTCTCTGCAGCTACAGTATGACACGTAGTGCATTTTACCTATGGAGTGTGAGACCTCTGTAGTGAAACCGTAGACCACCAATTTCAAGTTTTTCCGGCAAGTCGATAGCGCGCTGGAGGGAGCCAATGTTTTGAACGTCTATTGGTATTAGCCATGGCAAGCCGTCGAATTTGAAGCTTTTGAAGGTCAAGCTTCCTGCAATAGTTTTTAAAGTTATAATCTAACGTAATGGATCGTGTATGAACATTTGCCCAATGTGCATTGCATACCATTGCAATAGCACTTTAGAACTGTTCTGGATGCGCCTGTTGTTGTCTGGTCGGTTTCAGAGTCAGACACCAGGTCCACTTCAGTACTCGGCATAATTTTTACGGGATCCTCGGTGCCAGGTTTGAAGCCACCTGGCTGTCCCCATGTTGGAAATCGGTACAAGTACAAAAAAAGGTCAAGCACAGGATATTCACACTGCACATTGCAGCCAACGATTTTGTTGACATAGCAGGCAAACGACTTTATGGTCAAGAAGTCCAGCTTCCTCAGCAAATTACTGAAATTCGAGTAAACGTTTCAAAGATTGTCGTTTCAAAAGAAGCACGAGACCGAATAGAATCGCTCAAACATAAAGAAGCCGTACTTCGAACCGAGGAAAGTGAAGAGTACCACAAAGCGTTGCAAAAGTTACACTACTTTGACAACATTGCAACAACAAAAAAATCTGACCAAGAAGATTGGTGGCATTCGATTCTGCTACGTGTTGGAGCATACGGTGGCTTGGCGTTTCTACTTTACGCAGCTTTGTTTTTGACATGCGTGATCTATGATGCAGCGCGCATTCGAACGCGCACTCGTTAAACGTCTGCTTTACTTGCTTCTACTTACAATCGCGATGCGCCATGACCATGATACGCCGTTACAGTGTCGTTCTCCTATGCAGTGCGTTCTCGCAAGTATTAGTCTTGGAAAGCAACCCAGTGGTACGCTGCAGTGTTGGGTCACCCCAGAACCCACGCACAGTTTGAGTGAACAAATGGGATAAACGCTGGCACTAGCACAAACGCATGCCTAATAGCGCTAAAACCACAGTACAGTTGAGTGAGTACGCGTGTATGTAAGGGCACACAGAGAAGGCACTGCTGGGACCTGTAAAACTACTGTACATTTGTACGCAGCAAACTTTGTGCCAGTGCCAGTAGTGCCAGCGTTTATACTCCAAAAAGTGCCAGTGCCAGTGCCAGTGCCAGCGTTTATACCCCAGTGCCAGTGCCAGTGCCAGTGCCAGTGCCAGCGTTTATACCCCCCCGATACATAGACGTCAGCTAAGACGTCACCCACCACAGTAACGGCATCATTGAATAGGGACTCTCCAAAGACCGTGACGTAGAGCAGCTCATTGACATTGATCTCTTCGAATACGCCTATTACTGCCACTGGATCCACTGCTGATATCAGAGAGGAAAACAGTAAAAGGGGCAGTAGAGTAACAGTGGATTTCAGAAGGCCGCATAAAGAAAGAGCGAAGAGAGAAAATCCTAAAGAAGTGAATTGTGTACTCTTGCACATTGCACATTTGGGCTGCCACTCGATTTTTGGGCATGATTTTCGTTTCTGGAAGAGTGCACGATGCAGCTCACCAATGGCGGCTATGTTCCAGACTGTGCCAACGACTGCAAACATGAAAATGGAGCCGATATTTCCATAGAGCTCTTTCAGTGGCATGAAGTAGCCAGCGTCAAATATAGTAGGGGGTAGAAGAAATAGAAAGAACAGACGGGGATCGGAATGCAACTCGCCGATATCTAAAGTTGAGAACTGAACATATTTTTGGACAACGAGCAGTATTGGCTAAACGACCTGTGAATCCCAGCGCCGGCCGCCGATCTGCCGCAGCCAATCAACAGACCGCCGAGCAGCAGAAGAACGGAATCGGGAACGTGTTCCGAGACCGTGGAGGACATTTGGTATGCTGAACCCAAAAGTTGCGAGGCATGCAAACGAGCCACGTCAAAAAATGCCATGCTGTTGTGCTGTTGGCACACATGCGAATAGAGAGTAGAGACTAGGTTTAAAAAAATGTGCGCAAAAAAATTGGAGGTACTACGGCATGCGTTTCTGACTGTTCCGTGACTGCGCGTGCACTGACCCAGCTTGGCCAGCATGGTGACCAGCACCCAGCGCCCACCCGGCGTGGCCATTGCGACCGCTCAGCGGTTGCGGCTCGCTGGCCGGTGGCAGGGGAAGGAAAAAAAAAAGAAAAAAAAAACAAACACCAACACAAAAAACACCCCAACCCCCCCACCCCCCAAAACCACCCCAAAAAAAAAAAAAAAAAAAAATTCTCCGGTGGCAGGACGGTACGCACAGCAGGCACGCTCAACTGTTGCGCAAGTTTCAGAATGAGCTGCCACTGCTCGGAATGCCGAGCGACTATATGTCGCCCTCGTACCACTTCAACAGCAACTACACTGTTGCTATTCCTACGCGGCAGCAGTGGGGGACGTCTTCTGCGACCCTTCTCGTCTCTGCCGCCAACGTCTCGAGCATCCAGTGCTTCACGGACGGCTCCCGTCTCGGGGTGCGTGGCGCCGGCGCTGGACTCGTCATCACGCACTGTGGCAACGTGCTGAGGCGCTCGAATATCGTGCTCGACACGTTTGCAACGGTGTTTCAAGCAGAGGTGCTGGCGATAGCGGAAGCGGCTTGGAAGGTGGTTCACCTCCTGGGTGGCCGTCCCATCCCCATACGCTCAGTCACCTTCTACTCCGACAGCAGCTCGGCACTGCGGGCGCTGATCTCCCCAAAGCTGACGTCCACTGTAGTGCGTGAGTGCCGTGAACGTCTGGCGACTCTGACACTGCAGTGCGCAGTGAAACTCATGTGGATTCCGGCCCACCAGGGCTTCCACTTCAACGAAATGGCAGATCAGACAGCGAAAGCTGCCGCTGCGCAGAGAACGACCACACCGCCGCCAGTCCTGCCTGTCTCCTTGCAGACGTTCAAGAGCCGGCTGCGGCAGTGGGTGACGGCGAGACACGCGGCGGCCTGGGGAGCCCAGCCGGACTGCCGACAGGCTCGCGATCTCGTCCCAACAATCTGCCCTCGACTCAGTCGAAGGCTGATACAACTGCCGCGACAGCGACTTCGCCTGCTGATCGCCCTCCTCACGGGACACGGTGAGGTAGCGCGCCACCTGCATCTGATGCAGCTGACGCCCTCGCCGCTGTGCCCCCACTGCAACCTGGCCGAAGAAGATGCTTTCCATTTTCTAGCCGAGTGCCCCCACTGGATACGACAGCGCCTCCAAGTACTTGGTGGACCTGTCCTCACTCTGGACCATCTGCGAAGACTTGCACCTACTAGGCTATTGTGCTTCGCCAAGCGAACCAATCGATTCAATTGATTGGTACTCACCTGTGTGAACAGGAAGTAAACTATTAGAAGGCTACGACTCGGTTTTCTTTGCCATGGTATTGGCCTATCTATCACCTACCTCACTTCTCGCAAAGTGACGCCTCACACCTCTCCTGTTTCTTGTCTAGATGTCTGGCAACGGAGAGCGCAAGGTGACGAAGGCGGTCGTGATGATCGGCAACAAGAGCGGTGGAGGCGGCTCGGTGGAGCCTTCGAGGGCGGTGACGGCCCAGCAGTCGCCGGCGACTGCTCAGCAGGTGCCGGTGGCTGCTCCCCAGGCGCCGCCCAAGAAGGTGAAACCGGGCAGCCGAAAGCGCAAGAGGATCAAGGCGAAGGAGGCCGCCGCTCAGCTGGCGGCCGGCGGCGCCAACTCGTCGGCGAGCTCGAATCCCGAGCCCGCCCCCAACGCCAAGAGGCCGTGCACGGCGGCGGACTCCGCCGTCACCGAGACGCCGGCCAGCCGAAACGTCTCGGAGCAGCGGAGGAAGCTTGTCGGCATCGGCCTGGCCGACAAGAGGCAGCTGAGCAAGGAGGCCGGAGACGCGGGGCTGAAGTTCATCCGCCAGCGTCTCCGGGCCACCCTGATGGGCGTCGACAACGCGCCGCTGCTGCGCTTCGACGAGTGGGGTCGCGTGGGCCGCGGCGGCGCTCTACTGCTGGCCCCCCACGACGAAGACACGGGCGCCTGGCTCCGCGAGGTCGTCAAGGAGATGCCGCCGTGGGACGGGCAGAGCTGGATCGTCGGGACACCGTCCCAAGTGGTCGACGGTCCCTCTCACCTGGTCCACGCCACGTTCATCGACGACGGCGTCGCTGACGAGAAGTTCATGCTCGGCATGCTCGCGAAGCAGAATCCGGGCCTGAACACCGACAGGTGGAAGGTGGTGCGCTCCGTCTCGAGGCGCCCCGACACCACCAGCTACTCCATGCTCGTCGAGGACGCCTCCTACGCCGTCCTCTGCGCCAACAACATGCAGGTCTGGTTCGAGACGGGGCTGGTCCAGCTGGCCTTGGCCGAACGCCGCAAGGAGCAGCAGCAGGCAAAGGCCGCCGCAGTGGAGCAGCTGGAAGAGGACGCCCTCTTGGGGGTCGCGCCCCCAGCGATCTCGGAGGAGGACGCCCTGGTGGCCTCCACCGGGGCCCTGCAAGTGGCCGACAAGGACACCACGCCGTCCGCGGTGGCCGACGAGGCCGACGTGGACGACGAGGTGTCGCCCGACTTCTAGGACGCGGCCCCGAAAGGGGTGGCGTCCGCGGACGCGGCCCCGAAAGGGGTGGCGTCCGCGGGCGCGGCCCCGAAAGGGGTGGCGTCCGACTACTAACCCTAACACTAGGTGAGCAGCGTGCTGTCTGCCTGCCTAGTCAATTTCCATCCTTGGGCGGCAGGCTACTCCTGTTTCCCTGGCTGATGGACCTCTTTCTGGGCAGTCAAATGCCCACCCCAATCTTCACCCAACGGCAGATCTCGTACCTGTCTCTGTGGGGTGAAATGTTCATCTATTTTTCGGCTGATAGAGAGTTTATAGCGCCCAAGCGCGGACGCTCTCTGCTCCGACGTCGGCCGCTACCATGGACGACGCCGGGGCCGGCCTCAGGAAAGAAGAAGAAGAAGACCAGCACCCAGAGGACGGGCGGCACAATGTCCCTCACTTCGTGCCAGTTCGTCGTGAAGACTCGGAATCTTTCGCTCGTCGCCGATGAGTGATTCCTCTCGGCGGTTTCCGCTTCCGATGTTCCTTTGGCGCAGAGAATCATAAGCCAAAAAAGTAGAAGCTCCTCTCGTCGGTGCATGATCTCTCCTATTGTTCCAGCTTGAATCGCCAGACAAATACTAGTTTAGTTTTAATAGTTTTTTTAACAATGAAAACTGCCAAGGGCTCAAACTAGCCCCAAGCCAGACTGGACAGAAGCGGCGTTCCGACTGTATTTATATGCACTAGCCGCTTCAACTCAGGACTCCTGCTTGCAAAGTTCTCCAAAGTGGTTCAACATCAATTTGTCTCATGAAATAAAATAATGTTGAGAACACTCATTTGTACAATGATGAAGCACTGCAATGATGAAACTACAAAGTGTTGGAATGCAGGTCAACCAACGCATTTGCATGAATACTAAAGAATTGCTTGTAACACCCACTCTGTTTTAAATAAATTTCATATCAACACACCGACGACGTAAATTGGAGACATGCGCTGAGACTCATTTGCAGAAGTTTTGTTTTATTTTCTGTGGTGATGCTCGGGGGCGGGGGGGGGGGCATAGGCTTTTCGGTGTGTCTGTTTGTTTGTGTTGTACAATGTATGTTCAAAAACGTTTTGCTCTCGCAACCCAGCACGAACAATCCGAAACATGCACAAAATGCGCACACAAAGGAGACCATGAACCGGTGCAAGGGGGGGGGGGCTGGAGAGAATGGGAGAGCCCGAAAATAGTTTATCGCCCAGAGGCCCCAAAGGTTGAGTAGCTCAATGACCAATGGGGGGTTGGGGGCGAGAATAGGCAGAGATTGTTGCTATATCTGAGAAACCTTTCATCTCTTTTGTCATTTGTCATTCATCATTAAAAACGTGCTCAGAAGTGATTCAGTTTCAATATTTTCATGTCCTCAGTAGTGACTCATCATCAATACAATGTGTCATAAATTCATGCTGTGAATGCTCAGTTTAAAAACAACAATGACGAATCTGTAAAGTGCTGCAGCAAAAGCCAAAGGAAGTCAACCAATGCAACCAATGCACTTCTGCAATACAGGAAAACATTTCACCTTTTTGTTGTAACGCTTTATTCTCGCGTCATTACATCTCCAGTCATTACATTCGATAGTAAAAATTAGGCACTATACCATCTTGAGCAGACACACCATAAATCCCATATAGGCTATGGGCTAATCGTTTTAATCAGCCCTTCAGAGTCAGCTAATAATAATAGGCTTTTTTGTAATCTGCATGGTTGCTCACATATGTTCATGCACCTTGATCTGCAAGCGCAAGGCCTTTGGACCTGGTCTAAGCTAGGATCGCGGTCCGACGTTTCCGATTCCATTCCAGCGCGCCGTGGGCGGGCGGTTTTCGGCGGGCTTGGGCTTGTGTCTTCCTTACGTCGTCTTTTTTTGGCAAAGCACAATTGTTGCGTCCACGTCCGCTGCGTGCGAAACCTAAGCGAAGCCTAAGCCTAAGCCTAAGCGAAGCATAAGCCTAAGCCAAATCAAAGCCAAAGCATAAGCCTAAGCAAAGTCTGGACTAAGCCTAAGCAAAGCCTAAAATTAAGAAAGTTTTTATCGGACGCAGCAGCGGACGCGGACGCATCAATTGTTTTCAGCCGTTTTCTTTTTCGGGGAAATCCAAGTTCATTGGGCCATTGGACCGGGCGAAACGCACCACAATATTTCATTTATTACGTTTAATGCGTCGACGATCAGTGCTCAACGCCAAGAAAAACTAAAACAACGCACCACTAAAACGCTAACACATACACGCGCATGCGTGCGTGCGCCCACTCGCGAGTCCGTGCGTGCGTGCGTGCGTGCGTGCGTGCGTGCGTGCGTGCGTGCGTGCATGCGTGCGTGCGTGCGTGCGTGCGTGCATGTGCGTGTGCTACAAGTTTTTATAGCGTTAACACCTGTAAAACAAAGTAAAAAATAATAAAAAGTTCAAAGTTTTTATAGCATAAACACGTGCAAAACGAAAAAGTTATAAACAAAAAAGTTACAGTACTCTCATGGCAGAGGTTTGATCAGCTCCAGAAAAGTAACGGACATCATAGGCACTACACCATTGATCTGTACGGAACTGTTTTCTAAACATTTCTGATAAGTCAGAAGCACGCATAAAATGTGCTGTATTATCATATAATTTATTTATATTTGCATACCGCATGGATTACGATGGCTTCAGTAGTGCCACTCTTATTTTGATGGTAAAATGTGCCAAGCAAGCTTCATACAAAATTTCAGCTCAAGCTCAATCCATCCAGCAGAACTGCAGACAGAACCCACAAACAGTCATACTACTGTAGAAAAGGATAATGCTATATCTTGTCATTACTGTAGCAAATTGGAAAACGAATGCCAGATTCGTGATCACCACGGTCGATTACATATATCTCAAGCAGATTTGACACTGAATTCTCAAATTCGATCAAACGCAATTTGCATATTCAATGCGTTGTATCTCGCGATTACGGTATCGCACTGGAAAACGGATGTGATATTCGTGATCAGCACAGTCGATTACATATATCCCAAGCAGAATTGACACTCAATTCTCAAATTCGATCAAACACGTATGCGCAATTTGCATAACTCACGAATTACGGTAGCTATCGCAAATTCGGCCCTTAAATGACGGTGAAGTTTCCCACGGCAGCTTCATACAAAATTTCAGCTCAATCCGTCCAGCACAACTCTCTGCGCTGCGTTGCAGACACACAGACAGACACACGACGTGCTTTTATAATACTAGCCGCTTCAACTCAGGACTCCTGCTTGCAAAGTACTCCAAAGTGGTTCAACCTCAATTTGTCCCATGAAATAAAATAATGTTGAGAATACTCATTTGTACAATGATGAAGCACTGCACTGATGAAACTGCAAAGTGTTGGAATGCAGGTCACCCAAAGCCAATGCATGTCAACCAACGCATTTGCATGAATACTAAAGAATTGCTTGTAACACCCACTCTGTTTGAAATAAATTTCATATCAACACACCCACGACGTAAATTGGGGACATGCGCTGAGACTCGTTTGCAGAAGTATTGTTTTATTTTCTGTGGTGATGCTATGTGGCGGGGGGGGGGGGAGAGCATAGGCTTTTCGGTTTGTCTGTTTCTATGTGTTGTATGTTCAAAAACGTTTTGCTCTCGCAACCCAACACGAACAATCCGACACATGCACAAAACGCGCACACAAAGAAGACCTTGAACCGATGCAAGGGGGGGGGGGAGGGGGGCTGGAGAGAATGGGAAAGCCCGAAAATAGTTTATCGCCCAGAGGCCCCCAAAGGTCGAGTAGCTCAATGACCAATGGGGGGTTGGGGGCGAGAATAGGCAGATATTGTTGCTATATGTGAGAAACCTTTCATCTCTTTTGTCGTTTGTCATGCATCATTAAAAACGTGCTCAGAAGTGATTCAGTATCAATATTTTCATGTCCTCAGTAGTGACTCATCATCTACAATGTGTCATAAAATCATGCTGTGAATTGAATCGATTGATAGAAATTATATGTATTTTTGTAAATTCAAGGAAAATGTACAGATTTATTTACAGAAAAATTAAATTTTTATTTTTGTATGGTACTGTCTGCAAATGTGGGTGTTTCGCCTCCACCGCTTGACACCCGAGAGACGCGCGAGGCTCGTCAGAAACGACGCGTCCCCTTTATATCGTGCAATTATTTCATAGACTCATCATGGGTCTTCAGACCACATAAAGTGAGAAAAAGAAACCACCTTGTCAACAAACCGCGCTTGAAATTCCGCGTCAGTAGTCGTATTCTCTGCCATAATTTAATTTTTGAAATATTTCCTGTAGCTTGCGTTATTCTATAAATATTTCTATAAACTTGTAGCGAATTGTTGAATTTAAAACCGTGAATTATTAAATCGTGCACTTGCATTAGACGTGTCGTTGTAGTTCTGTGCGTTCTTTGCATCGTATGTACTGTATTTGCCGATTTAACCGTCATATGAACTTAGTTGTTCAACATAGAATTAATCATGCGCTTCTTCTTGAAGTTTGGTATCATGCATTTAATTTTATATTCATAATTGTGTAGTACTGACATAATGGTTTTCAAAATTCTGTTTTCTTCGAAACCGTTATTTTTGTACTCATTGATGATACATTGTATTCTTCTAATGAAGTCTGATTCGTCTCTAGTCAGCCTAATTATGCGTATAATTTGACCTTTAAGTACGCCATATGGCATGTTCATAGGTACATTGCTCGAGCTTTTGAAAAATCGAGTGATGTTGAAGGTGTAATCATCAGTTTTATTGTATACTGTAGTACTTAGACTGCAGTTAGCTAGGTGCACCGTGACATCAAGGTAATGTGTCAGCTGGTTTGAATGCTCAGTTTAAAAACAACAATTACGAATCCGTAAAGTGCTGCAGCAAAAGCCAAAGGAAGTCAACCAATGCAACCAATGCACTTCTGCAACACAGGAAAACATTTTACCTTTTTTGTTGTAACGCTTTATTCTTGCGTCATTACATCTCCAGTCATTACATTTGATAGTAAAAATTAGGCACTATACCATCTTGAGCAGACACACCATAAATCCCATATAGGCAGTGGGCTAATTGTTTTAATCAGCCCTTCAGAGAGTCAGCTAATAATAATTGGATTTTTTGTAATCTGCATGGTTGCTCACATATGTTCATGCACCTTGATCTGCAGGCGCAAGGCCTTTGGACCTGGTCTAAGCTAGGATCGCGGTCCGACGTTTCCGATTTCATTCCAGCGCGCCGTGGGCGGGCTGTTTTCGGCGGGCTTGGGCTTGTGTCTTCCTTACGTCGTCTTTTTTTGGCAAAGCACAATTGTTGCGTCCGCGTCCGCTGCGTCCGAAACCAAGCCTAAGCCTAAGCGAAGCATAAGCCTAAGCCAAATCAAAGCCAAAGCGTAAGCCTAAGCAAAGTCTGGACTAAGCCTAAGCAAAGCCTAAAGTTAAGAAAGTTTTCATCGGACGCCGCAGCAGACGCGGACGCATCAATTGTTTTAAGCCGTTTTCTTTTTCGGGGAAATCCAAGTTCATTGGGCCATTGAGCCGGGCGAAACTCACCACAATATCTCATTTATTACGTTTAATGCGTCGAAAAACAATGA
Organism: Paralinhomoeus sp. GSCO2_6; assembly: GCA_030248085.1. Taxonomy (NCBI): domain Eukaryota; kingdom Metazoa; phylum Nematoda; class Chromadorea; order Monhysterida; family Linhomoeidae; genus Paralinhomoeus; species Paralinhomoeus sp. GSCO2_6. Next base: position 159,275 of record JASAMY010001655.1, read on the forward strand.
AAAACAAAAAACGTCGAAAAAAAACTGAAACAACGCACCACTAAAACGCTAACACATACACGCGCATGCGTGCGTGCACCCACTCGCGAGTCCGTGCGTGCGTGCGTGCGTGCGTGCGTGCGTGGGTCTGTGCGTGCGTGCGTGCGTGCGTGCGTGCGTGCATGCACGTGTCCATGTCCATGTGCATGCGTGTGCGCGCGTGCGTGTTCGTGCGTGCGTACGTACGTGCGTGCGTGCGTGCGTGCGTGCGTGCGTGCGTGCGTGCGTGCGTGCGTGCGTTCGTTTGTGCGTGCGTTCGTGCGTGCGTGCGTGCGTGCGTGCGTGCATGTGCGCGCGCGTGTCCGTGTCCATGTGCGTGCGTGCGTGCTTGCGTGCGTGCGTGCGTGCATGCGTGCGCGTGCGTGCGTGCGTGTGTGCGCGTGCCCATGTCCATGTGCGTGTGCGTGCGTGCATGTGCGTGTAATAGAAGTTTTTATAGCGTTAACACCTGTAAAACAAAGTAAAAAATAATAAAAAGTTCAAAGTTTTTATAGCATAAACACGTGCAAAACAAAAAAGTTTCAAGCATTTCTATGGCAGAGGTTTGATCCCAGGACCTCCAGAAAAGTAACGACATCATAACCACTACACCATTGATCTGTACGGAACTGTTTTCTAAACACTTCTGATAAGTCAGAAGCGCGCATAAAATGTGCTGTATTTTCATATAATTTATTTATATTTGCATAACGCATGGATTACGATAACTTCAGTAGTGCCACTCTTATTTTGATGGTAAAATGTGCCAAGCAAGCTTAACTCAAACCATCCAGCAGAACTCTGTGCTGCATTGCAGACAGAACCCACAAACAGTCATACTACTGTAGAAAAGGATAATGCCATATCTTGTCACCACTGTAGCGGATTGGAAAACGAATGCCAGATTCGTGATCACCACGGTCGATTACATATATCCCAAGCAGATTTGACACTAAATTCTCAAATTCGATCAAACACAATTTGCATATTCAATGCGTCGTATCTCGCGATTACGGTATCGCACCGAAAAACGGATGTGATATTCGTGATCAGCACGGTCGATTACATATATCCCAAGCAGAATTGACACTGAATTCTCAAATTCGATCAAACACGTATGCGAAATTTGCATAACTCACGGATTACGGTAGCTATCGCAAATCCGGCCCTTAAATGACGGTGAAGTTTCCCACGGCAGGTTCATACAAAATTTCAGCTCAATCCATCCAGCACAACTCTCTGCGCTGCGTTGCACACAGACAGACAGACAGACATTGTGCTTTAGTAATATAGACCAGAGCACTGGAGGTGAGGGCTTGAGATTGCCCACCATACTTGCATTGAATTGGGAATGTTGAGAGAATTTGGTTGAGCTGCAATAGACCATACCTTGGTGGACCATGTACGTTGTACAATGGTTACAGTAGCACCTTTGCACAGACACACGTGGTACAGTAGAAGTTCAGTAGATGATCACACACCCCCATAGAAGCCTTACAGTTAGTTTATTAGCTTCTATCCTCTGAGGTTTTGACATGCCTCTAGACTCCAGGATGTTAGAAGCCTTGGGTTGTAATGTATAGCATCGAACCCTGGTTACAGTAAGGCATCTGCACAATGTTGCAAGGCAAACTGCTGTGGAGATTACAGTAGGTTATTTACAGAAGTAACTAAGTTAGGTACACTGAAGGCTTGTAGGCTTAATGCTTTGTGCATTAATGGAAAAGGCCCAAGAATTGCCTAGGTTTGAGATTATGCCCAGGGGGCTAATTATAGAGTTACAGTACATAGCTGACGTAGCCACTTGCTTGGACCTGGCTAGGCATAACTTAGGATGTGCACTGTCATCTGTGTGCACACATACATGGCACAAACGCAACTACAGATCCTGCACATATATATGTATTGTGGTTGTGCGATTTGTTTCTAGGTATTCAGTCAAAACCCCTAAAGCGGCCTAGAGTTTGTGGCATCATGAGCGGAGTAGCAACTGAACCAATGAATGGGCAGCAGAGTTGACAATAGGGGCGAAGACAATGCCCAACGATTACAGTAACAGCAAACGCACACAGGGGTGGATCTAGGATTTTTTTCTAGAAGGGGGGGGGGGAGGGCACAACTTTCAGCCAAAAATGTTAGCTTCCCGTCTGAGGCTTTCGCACGTTTAGCGCCACAGGCGACATTTTTGCATGTCAACTGTGACAGATGCAGGCATTAGCAGCTTTGTTCAATTGCGCCGCAGGCAAAAATTTCGCAATTTTTCTGGTGTTTAGGAGCACACTTCACGCGGCGAAGTTTTCAAATAGCGCCACAGCGACAATTTTTGATGTTGACTTACTATTCCAACACAAAATGCTTTATTTCGGCTCGACAGAATGTGCTGCCGGCCAAAGTACAATATTTTGTTTTTTCGACATCGGTTTTTCGACAAAATTTGATACAATTTCTCGTTTTCCAGCCTCAATAATGACCTAGAAAATGCTTTGTGTATGCTGAAAACACAGCGCCGCAGGCTAAATTCGGTAAATTTTTGGCCAAAAAACGCGCTCGAAAGACTCCAAAATGGTCTGTAGGTGCTTAAAATACAGCGCCGCTGGCGAACTTTTCTATTTGGACAATAAATACTGCTCGCAGGCCTGAAAAATCACCTTGGGAAGCATGAGAAACATACGCAGCCGTGGGGGTAACCTTCAATGAGTGCAGGTTGGACCAAAGCTGAGGCGGGTGGTTCTACTTTTTGTGCAGTATTGTCTGAAGCTGGGGGAGGGTGACTTGTACGTAGTACCTACACACGACCCAGTACACCTATGCCTTCCCACCTTGCCCCATTCTAAAGGACCTGCTGCTGCTGCTGCCCTGCTATATATCACCTAGGTTGAACTTTTACACACAGCAGAGCGCCGCAGGCAACAAAAATGTTACACTTATGGGGGTGTTAATCTAAGGGAAACAGTTGCAAAATTTTACCGATTCGCCACTCTGCCCTCTTCGCCTAGATGTCTTCGCAATCCATGATTTTGTTCACAGGGGGTACGCTGTTGAAAAATATTGGCTGCCTCGACCCTCTAGGGGGGGGGGGGGAGGCGCAGCTGCGCCCTTAGTAGAGCCGAGGTCGACTGTTGCTCGTTTCTAAGGGCAGAAAATGGCCAAGTGCCCTGCGCATTGCGCAACGCGCGAGCGCGCCAGCTGAGGAGATTGTCCACTCAGCAGCCGCCTCAGATGCAGAACCAAACTGAAGATGCTAGCCGAGCAACATGTGGGGCTGTGGCGTAGTCTGCAAGGCGTTGGACTCCTGACCGCGAGGTCGGGGGTTCGATTCCTTGCTGGGCAAGGCCACGGCTACCCCCTTGGGCAAGGGGTTTAAACTACAGCTCCGGTTTCTGGCTGTACCGTGGCTTCGGCCAAAAATCAGTGCCAGGTGGGGGCCCACCTTGCCTCGCGGCAGAACAACGCCCACTGTTATGTATACGGCGCCGCCCTGTGATCCTCGTGATTCAGTTAACGGCCATTGTGCTGTGTCAGGTGGTTGTCGTCAAAATTTTTTTTTAAGTTTTATTGTCATCTCATGAGCAGAACTGCCTTTGCCGAGAGCCAGGTCGCTGCCGCGATTCTGGGCAGGGGGGGGGGGGGGGGGGGGGGGGGGTAGGGTTAAACACGAACGCGCAGTAGTTGTCGTGGTCGCACAGCAACTGCTTCTGCTTTGTCAACGGCGAAGCCGAGGTTGGCGTCGCACCGTCGGCCGCCCCTCTGTAGCTTCTAGCAGGCAAGGAGGAATCGACCGAGGCTGACGGCCGCTGCAGCTGCGTCCTTGCTAGAGCCTAGGTCGACTGTTGGTCGTTTCTAAGGGTAGAAAATGGCGAAGCACCCTACGCATTGCGCGAACGCGCCCACTGAGGAACGCGTCCGCTCAGCAGCCGCCTCAGAGGCAGAACCGGATCGAAACCGCTAGCCGAGACAAATGTTTATGCCATCGTCGTCTCGTGGGCAAAATTGCCCTCGTCGTGGGGTGGAGCAGCCCGTCGTAGTAGTTGTAACCGCAGTTGTCATCCGCCACTTCTGTCGCATACCTGTAACTGGGGGGGGGGGGGTTTGGGGGGGGGGGGGTTTTCCCTCCCCCCACTTGCTGGTTTTGACCCTACCCACGCCCCCCCCAACCCCCCCCCCCCAGAAATTTGAAACTGAAAATGGTAATGTGTTTTGTATGGTGCTTTTGAGCAAAAATCGCCCAAAAAGTACCTATATTGGGTTATTTACAGTGTATTTTGACTAAAAAGTGCCTATTTTAGGGTTTTTACAGTGTATTTTTGACTAAAAATCAACCAAAAAGTGCCTATTTTTTTCCTTCCCAGACCCCCCCCCCCCCCTCCTCCAGATTTTCCACCCCCCCACCACCCCCCCCCCCCCCAGAAAGTGCCCGAACCCTCCCCCCCAGGTCCAATTCCCGGTTACACCTATGTTCTGTCGCATCGCGGCCCCGTTTTTGACACCGTGCTGGCAGCAATGTCGCCCAACGCGCGCGGCTGTGCCGCGCGTTTTCATAGCGCGTCCGCACGCGGCGACTTGAGGCGTTCCTTTTCCATACGACCGCCCAGCGAGTGGGAGGCTACACGTTTCAGCCTGCGCAGTACACTGCGCTGTGTACATGTAGGTCGGTCAGATCTGGTTTTGTCCGGCCTGGGAGAGGGGGCAGTGCGTGTTCGCTCACTGGGCAGCAGCGTTCATTCCCACCAAGAGAAGGGGCCCCAGACGCACATTAGCATGCAAAGGAGCGACGCGCGTACCTACCTACGCCCATCATTAGACGGCGCGCTGGCGAGGGAGCGAGCCGCCCTATCTATGTACGTGCGTCGGTCGCCCCCCACTGACTGGTGCGCGAGCGGCCGCACGGACTGGCGGACCGACGCGCGAACGGGACGGGCAGGCCGCGCGGGCGAACGCACGATTACGCGCTAGAGGCCCGCGCTGGATTTTGGCCTAAATGTGGAATAACTCGTATTTGGCGCGCGCGATTCACGCCAGTGAAATTTGCTCGACAACTTTTCGCCGCGCTTCCGCCCGTACCGAATTCGGCGCGATCCGTTCGGCGCAACGAGCCGCTACGCGTGACATGGATTAGCGTTGGGCTATATGCGGACAGACGTCACAGTGGCGATTAGTTATTAGTAGACCAGCACAGTTTGCAAGGATGGGGTAAAGTGGCTTAGAAGCGGTCAGATGCATAGACGCGCTGGGGCAGCGTAGGGTAGGAGTGAAGGGGCCTGTGACGCACACGCGTACCGCGAACACGACGCACTGTAATAGGCAGGAAATTTGCAGTTCGCCGACTTTAGAGGGGCGTAATTCAAATTTGCTAAGAGGTATCGTTCCCATTCGAAAATATTAGTAAGAAAGTGCTAGTTGCGAGTTGCCATGGAAAAAATGGCGCGAATCGGCTCAGTAGAACAGCTCAATTAGCGTTGCACGCCCAGTCGTTTCAGTGGCGTTTAGTAGTATTGACCAGAGCACTGGAGGTGGGGGTTTGAGATTGCCCACCATGCTTGCATTGAATTCACAGTGTTGAGAGGATTTGTCTGATATGCAACATGGTATACTTTGGTGGACCATGTATGTACATTGTCCCTTGGTTACAGTAGCACATTGTACAGACACACATGGAACAGTAAAAGTTCAATAGCCCATCACACAACCCCCCCATAGAAGCCTTACATTTTGTTAGCTCCTATCCTCTAAGTTCAATAGCCCATCACACAACCCCCCCATAGAAGCCTTACATTTTGTTAGCTCCTATCCTCTAAGTTTTTGACATACAGCCACTCCTAGGCCTTAGGATATTTGCAGCCTTGGATTGTAATGCATGCATAGCATTGGACCCTGGTTACAGTAAAACATCTACACAATGTTTCAAGGCAAGCAGGCCAAAGTACTGTAGGTTATTTACATACATAGGTAACTTTGCTAGGCAGACTGTAAGCTTGTAGGCTTAATGCTTTTCACATTAGTGGCATAAGACCTAAGAATTGCCTAGGTTTGTGATTGCTGAGTAGGCTATGTTAGAGTAGGATGGACATACATTGATTAGAAGTGTGGTTGCAGCTTGCACTGCATGGACACACTATGTGTCCAAATGAGTGTACAATTTGTAAACCTTCACTTACTGTTAAAATAGCGCTTTCGTCTAATTAGGGCGCCTTTCTATGGATTCAGTCAAAACCCCTGAAGCACCCTATAGCTGTTTGGCAGTATGAGTGGAGTAGCGAATAAACCAATAGACGGCAAGCCGAGTTCACAACTGGGTGGCGACGACGCCCAACGATTACGACAACGACGCATGCAGAGCAGCTTCCGACTTGGCAGCTCCTTGGCTTCTAGCAGGCAGGGAGCCGACAGCCACTGCAGCTGTGCCCTTAGTGGTGCTGAGGTCGAAAATGGCCAAGTGCCCTGCGCATTGAGCGAGCACACCGGCTGAAGAGGTTGTTCACTCCACAGCCGCCTCAGACGCTATCCGTCAGTTCGCTGCTGCCCGCCAGTTCGCTGCCGCGACTTCCCCATGCCATCGGCCGTGCAGCGTACTGGCGGCAATGCTGAGCACGGATTGCGACAATTGCGACTGGTTAGAGTAAGACATCTACACAATGTTGCAAGGCAAACTGAGGCCAAAGTAGGTTATTCACATAGGTAGCTTTGCAAGGCAGACTGTAAGCTTGTAGGCTTAATGCTTTTCACATTAGGGGCGTAAGACCCAAGAATTGCTTAGGGTCTGGTTACTGATTAGCCATGTTAGAGAAGGATGGACATTCACTGATTAGAAGAGTGTGTTTGCAGTTTGCACTGCATGGACACATTATGTGTCCAAATGAGTGTACATTTTGTCAACCTTCATGTGCTGCTCATAACAGCGCTTTCGCATAATTAGGACGCTTTTCTATGCATTCAGTCAATACCTCTGAAGCGTCATACATCTTTTTTGGCAGTATGAGCAGAGTAGCGAATGAACCAATGAACGGGCAGCAGAGTTCACAACTGGGCGGCGACGACGCCCAACGATTATGGGAACAACAAACGCACATCAGCTTCCTCTGCCTTGACGGCAAAGCCGAGGTTGGCGTCGCGCTGTTGGCTGCACCTCCTTGGCTTCTAGCAGGCAGGAAGCCAACAGCCAATGCAGCTGCATCCTTGGTGGAGCTGAGGGCGACTGTTAGTCGATTCTACAAGCAGAAAATGTCCGAGTGGACTGCGCATTGCGCGAGCGCATCCGCTGAAGAGTTGTCTACTCAACAGCCATCTCAGCTGCAGAACTGGACCGAAGCCGCTAGCCAAGAAACATGTTTACGCAATCATCATCTCATGAGCAGAACTGCCCTCGCCATGGGGTGGAGCGCGTCGTGGTACATAGTTGTAACTGCAGTTGTAATCCGCCAGTTTGCTGCCGCGTCTTCCCCATGCGACGGAGGCGAATAAGGCCATGGCAGCTGCGCCCTTAGTGGAGCCGAGGTCGACTGTTGCTCGTTTCTAAGGGCAGAAAATGGCCCAAGTGCCCTGCGCATTGCGCGAGCGCACTGGCTGAGGAGATTGTTCAGTCAGCAGCCACCTCAGATGCAGAACCGAACTGAAGCCGCTAGCCGAGCAACATGTTTACACCATCGTCATCTCATGGGCCGGCCCGGCCCAGCCCGGCCCATGGGCTTGGCTTAGGCTTAGGGCCGGGCCGGGCCGGGCCGGCCCGGCCCATGCTCATCCCTAGTACCTAGGGGGGAGGGGTACCCCCAGGCATGTCTTGGAATTGACAACTGGGGCGGCAACGACGCCCAACAATCGTACGAACGCGCAGTAGTTGTCGTGGTTGCAGAGCAACTGCCTCTGCTTTGTCAACTGCGAAGCCGAGGTTGGCGTCGCACTGTCGGCCGCTCCTCTGTAGCTTCTAGCAGGCAAGGAGGAGTTGACCGAGGCTGACCACTGCTGCAACTGCGTCTGTGCTAGAACCTAGGTCGACTGTTGGTCGTTTCTTCGTTGTCATCCGCTAGTTTTGTCGCGTCGCGGCCGCGGTTTCGACTGTGCTGGCAGCACATGCGGCCGTGCCGCGCGTCTTCATCGCGCGTCCGCTCGTGGCGACTTGAGGCGTTCCTTGTCCATATGACCGCCCAGCGAGTGGGAGGCAACAGGTTTCAGCCAATACACTGCACTTGGCGTGCGCGCTGCGAACGTGTATATGTAGGTAGTTCAGATGTTGTTTGTCGGGCCTGGGAGAGGGGGCAGTGCGCGCGCGCTCACTGGGCAGCAGCGTTCATTCCCACCAAGAGAAGGGGCCCCAGACGCACATTAGCGTGCAAAGGAGCGACGGGCGTACCTACGCTCATCATTAGGCGAGCGCGGCGGCCAATTAGGCGAGCGAGCGAGCGGCCCTATCTATGTACGTGCGTCGCTCGCACTGACTGGTGCGCGCGGGCCGCACCGACTGGCGGACCGACGCGCGTACGCGGCGGGGAGGCGGCGTAGGCGAACGCACGATTACGTGCTAAATTTTAAAACTTTGGAGTGGAATAACTCGAAATTGGACGGGCCGATTCGCGCGAAAATGAAATTCCTGGCCATTTGCCCGGGGCCGCGTCCGCCCGCCGACTTTGGGCGCGATCGGTCCGGCGGAACGGCCCACTAAACGCACGGTCGCACGGACCAACAGACGTCACAGTGGCGATTAGTTATTGGTAGACCAGAGCACTGGAGGTGGGGGTTTGAGATTGCCCACGATGCTTGCATTGAATTTACAATGTTGAGAGGATTTGTCTGATATGCAACATGCCATACTTTTGGTGGACCATGTACATATGTACATTGTCCCTTGGTTACAGTAGCACATTTGTACAGACACACATGGAACAGCAAATGTTCAATAGCCCATCACAAAAACCCCCCATAGTAGCCTTACAGTTTGTTTGCTCCTATCCTCTAAAGTTTTAGCATACAGGTACGTGTAGGCCTTGGGATATTTGCAGCCTTCATTGTAATCAAAAAAAAAAATCAATGTTTTTATTGATGCAAGCACCGACACAGTACAGGGACCGTAAACCAACGCACGGGGTACGAAGGGCGATGCATCATAATATCACTGTATCACTAACACTACCTACGGCGTTCTTCTCCCGCGAGGGAAGGTGGGCCGCCACCTGGCACGGATTTCGGGCCAAAGCCCCGGAGCCGCCCAACACCGAGGCAATGAGAGCGATTCATCCCTTGCCCAAGGGGATTCGTGACTCAGTGACCTCAGTGGAAGGGAGTTGAACCCCCGACCACGAGCGCGCCGAGCACGACGCATTACCACTGAGCCACTACGCTCATGCATATAGCACAGCACATGCACATGCATAGCATTGCACCCTGGCTACAGTAAGACATCTACACAATGTTGCAAGGCAAACTGAGGACAAAGTACTGTAGGTTGTTTGCATAGGCAACTTTGATAGGCAGACTGTAGGCTTGTAGGCTTAATGCTTTTCACATTAGTGGCATAAGACCCAAGAATTGCCTAGGTTTGTGATTGCTGAGTAGGCCATGTTAGAGTAGGATGGACATTTACTGACCTGAAGAGCATGGATGCAGTTTGCATTCCATGGACACACTACGTGTCCAAATGAGTGTACAATTTGTAAACCTTCGTTTACTGTTCAAAATTGCACTTTCGTCTAATTAGGGCGCTTTTCTATGGATTCAGTCAAAAACCTCTGGAGCGCCCTATAGCTTTTTGGCAGTATGAGTGGAGTAGCAAATGAACCAATGGGGGGGGGGAAGCCGAGTTCACAACTGGGCGGCGACGACGCCAATGATTATGGCAATGACAAATGAAGAGCAGCTGCCAATGCTGCAGCTCCTTGGCTTCTAGCCAGTGGCGTAGCCAAGGGGGTAGGAAGGGGGAAGCTCCCCCCCCCCCCCGAAATTCCCCAAAGCAAATTTTTTTTTAGATGGGTACCCTCTTTTGCAAGATGCCAATATGGGATTTTTTCAAAATTTCAATGCAAATTATGACTAAAACGACACTAAAGAACCGAATTTTCGGTTTTGACATGCAGGTACACCTAGACCTTAGGATATTAGCAGTCTTGGATTGTAATGCATAGCATTGGACCCTGCTTACAGCAAGATGTATACAATGTTGCAAGGCAAACTGAGGCCAACCCAAAGTAGGTTTTACATAAGCAGCTTTGCTAGGCAGACGGTAGGCTTGTTGGTTTAATGCTTTTCACATTAGTGGCATAAGACCCAAGAATTGCCTAGGTTAGTGATCGCGAATTAGCCATGTTAGAGTAGGACGGGCATGCATTCACTAATTAGAATAGTGTATCTCCATCTGCTGTTCAAAATGGCGCTTTTGCCTAATTAGGGCGCTTTTCTGAGCATTCAGTCAAAACCCCTAAAGCGCCCTAGAGTTGTTGGCAGTATGAGCAGAGTAGCGAATGAAACAATGAATGGGCAGCAGAGTTCACAACTGGGCGGCGAGGACGCTCAACACCCAACGCCAAAACGCACAGCAGCTGCCTCCGTCCGCCTTGATGGCGAAGGCGAGGCGAAGGCGAGGCGAAGGCGTCGCGCTGTTGGTTGCAGCTCCTTGGCTTCTAGCAGGCAGGAAGCCAACAGAGGATTCAGCTGGCAGCTGCATCCTTGGTGAAGCTGATGGCGACTGTTAGTCGATTCCAAGGGCAGAAAATGGCCAAGTGCGCGAGCGCACCTGCTGAAGAGGTTGTCCACTCAAGCCGCTAGCCGAGAAACATGTCCGCGGGGCGGAGCGCGTCGTGGTAGTTGTGTAACTGCAGTTGTTATCCGCCAGTTCGCTGCCGCGTCTTCCCCGTGCCATCAGCCGTACTGGTGGCAACGCGGCGCAAGGATTGCGACAGAGGCGAACTCTCGTCGTGCGGCAGGGGCCGCTTAACAGAGTTCGCGAGACGAGATAGCTTTTCGTGGCGCGTCCACTCATGGCGATTTGAGCGGTTCGTTGTCCGCCGAGCGAATGGGGGACGTGGCCGCCAGTCCACGGCACTGGGTGCGTGCGTCGTACTAGAAATTAACTGCAGCCCCTTTTGGTTCCCACTCTAGAAGGACAGGACGGGATCAGGAGACCCCCCGCCGCAGCGGCGCCGCGCGGTTCCCTCCCTCCCCTTCTGCCGGATTGTAGCGTATAGCCGCGCCTGAGTCAACCGTTGCACGTCAACGACTGGTCTGGCTGAACTGCACAGAAAAAATTTAATGCCATAGCGTAGGCAGGATTACATTTCGGAAGCGTGTACATCAAAAACGCAAAGCTGCATCTAACCAAAGTGCGTCGTAGGTACTCAACAGCAGATGTTGTTTGTCTGGCCTGGGAGAGGGAGGGATAGTGGGCGCGGTCCACTGTCCACCAAGACACCGGCCCCATACGCACATTAGCCTACCTACACTCTCATCATTAGACTGCGCGCTAGGGAGAGAGCGAGGCGAGCGGCCCTATCTATGTACGTGCGTCGGTCGCCCCCCACTGACTGGTGCGCGAGCGGCCGCACGGACTGGCGGACCGACGCGCGAACGGGAAGGGGAGGCCGCGCGGGCGAACGCACGATTACGCGCTAGAGGCCCGCGCTGGATTTTGGCCTAAATCTGGAATAACTCGAATTTGGCGCGCGCGATTCGCGCCAAAGTGAAATTCGCTCGACAACTTTTCGCCGGGCTTCCGCCCGTACCGAATTCGGCGCGATCCGTTCGGCGCAACGAGCCACTACGCGTGACATAGATTAGCGTTGGGCTATATGCGGACAGACATCACAGTGGCGATTAGTTATTAGTAGACCAGGGTCAGGTCTGCAGTGTTTTGTTGTTTTGTTGTTCTGGGTCTGATTGTTTTGGGTCTGATTGTTTTAGGTCTGATTGTTTCAGGTCTGATTGTTTCAGGTCTGATACTTTCAGGTCTGACCCCTTTCAGGTTTGGTCCTTTCAGGACTGATCCTCTTTTGCATTGTCCTTTCAGCTATGGGCCAGTTGCAGCTAAGTTGCAGCCTTACCTGTAACTGGGGGTCGCCCCCCCCCCAGGTGCTGGGTTTGAACCTATGCAGCCCCATCTCCCAGGTTGCAAAGCTCCCACCCAGAAATCCTGGATCTGCTGGTGCTGTCCAGCGCTCCACCGAGCCAAGCCCTCCCCTCCCCCCCAGGGCCAGGCCACAGCCCTCCTCCCGAGTAAGTCTGCAGGGCTGCAGACGAGCCCCAGGTATACAGGTAACTGGGGGGGGGCTTGGGGGAGACCACTCCCTGACCCAGTCCGTAAGTTTGCCCCTCGCCAGCCCGCCCCCCCCCCCTCCCAGAATTTTGCTAAAGTTTTTTTGACCTGTCTACAATTACCAAAAGGTGTATTTCACACCATTTTGAGAACAACTCATAGCAGTTGCGCACCATCTCGCGGTTGCAGGCCGGCTGTGCTGCTCTTGGCGATATTGATTTTTCGGCGAGCACTGCGTCGTCACTCTCTGATGCCTGACCCGTGAAGTGAGGGGACAAGAAGTGGATAAAAACACTGAAAACGGGCCCTGCCGAATTTTGAGAATACAGAAAATGCAGTGCAGTGCTGCCAGTGCACACGTTCATGTCGACGTTCCCCCCCCCCCTTGCAATTGAGCGGAGCGCACCTTAGTGTCGACGTTCTGCGCCCCCCCCCCTTGCAATTGTTTTGTGTCGGCGTTCCGCCCCCCGCCCCCCCCCCCTGGCAATTCTGCGGTGCTCACGTTCGTGTCTGCGCCCCCCCCCCTTCCAATTGTGTGGTGCGCACCTTCATGTCGACGCCCCCCCCTTGCAATTGTGTGGTGCGAAGTCCTTCGAAGTTCCGCCCCCCCCCCCCTTGCAATTGTGCGGTGCGCCGTCTGTAAGTCTGTGGGGCTGCCGACGGGCCCCAGTCACACAGGTAACTGGGGGGGGGGGGCTTGCCCCGAAAATTAACAGAAATTTCGGCAAGGAACAACGCACCATTTTGAGAAAAGAACTGCAGCAGTTGCACACCAAATCGCGGTTGCAAGCTGGCTGTGCTAGCGACGAAAAGGCGCGGCGAAAAACGGCGCTAAAACACAAGAAGAGTCAGAATAAAATGAACCGAAAGCTTCGGCAAAAACAACGCACCATTTCTAGAGAAACCATGGCAGTTGCACAGCACCTGGTTTTGACATGGGCAATACAGAAAATGCAGAAAAATCGCACTTTTCACAGCTAGGCTACAGGGAACTCGTTCGCCAGCAGCGTCACGTCACTCTCTCTTGCGCCATCCGCGACGGGGAGTGGCTGGAGAAGCCTTGAAGTGGATTCAAGCACTGAAAATGGGCCCTGCCGACTTTTGACACCGAGAATACAGAAAATGCCGAGAACGCGCGACGTTCTGCGCCCCCCCCCCTTGCAATTGTTTTGTGTCGGCGTTCCGCCCCCCCCCCCCTTGCAATTGTGCGGTGCGCACCTTGGTGTCCTCGTTCCGCCCTCCCCCCCCCCCCCTTGCAATTGTTTCGTGTCGGCGTTCCGCCCCCCCCCCCCCCCCCCTCCCCTTGCAATTCTGCGGTGCGCACCTTCATGTTGACTTTCCACGCCCCCCCCCCGCCCCCCCCCCCCCCTTGCAATTCTGCGGTGCCCACCTTCGTGTCGACTTTCCACGCCCCCCCCCCCCCTTGCAATTGTGCGGTGCGCACCTTGGTGTCCACGTTCCGCCGCCCCCCCCCCCTTGCAATTCTTTCGTGTCGGCGTTCCGCCCCCCCCCCCCCCCTTGCAATTCTGCGGTGCGCACCTTCGTGTCGACTTTCCACGCCCCCCCCCCTTGCAATTGTGCGGTGCGCACCTTGGTGTCCACGTTCCGCCGCCCCCCCCCCCTTGCAATTCTTTCGTGTCAGCGTTCCGCCCCCCCCCCCCCTTGCAATTCTGTGGTGCGCACCTTCGTGTCAACTTTCCACGCCCCCCCCCTTTTGCAATTGTGCAGTGCGCACCTGCACGTTTTGGTGAATTGTTGTTTTGGGTCTGATTGTTTTGGGTCTGATTGTTTTAGGTCTGATTGTTTCAGGTCTGATTGTGTCAGGTGGTTTGACCGGGAGACGGAAAAAAGCCCGCTGAAAAAAGCCCGTCGGAAAAAAGCCCGCTGAAAAAAGCCCACCAGAAAAAAGCCCTCCAGGAAAAAAGCCCGCTGGAAATATGCCCGCCAGAAATATGCACGTGCTCAATTTCTGGTTTTATTTTGCCTCCAAATTTTAATGGCGCTCTTCTGTTTCACATCTGCTTTGCTCGGCCTGTTCTTTTCTGTCTCCTTTCCGTCGTCAGGGGCCAGGGCCACTTGGCGGTGGTGCTTTCGCAGAAGGGCAGGGAGAAGCTTGCCTTTCGGCTTCTAGCTGCGCTGTTCGCTTTTGGGGCTGTGAAAAGGCGCGCGCCATTCGCTGCAGAAGTCTCCTCTAGGTGTCCGAAGGGGACCGCGCCTGTGGCGCGTGGAGATCAAACTATCATGCTCCTGACGTGGACGTGAAGCAGGCAACGGCGGGCTTGTAGGCGGCTGTCAGAGGTCAGCCGCCTTACGCTGGAGACGTTGAAGAACTGTTGTTCTTGCTTGGAGACGCTGACCATTCTCAAGCCCAACCTCAATATGCAGCGCTCAAGACTGAGAGCGCTGCCTTTCCCAATGCGCAGACGCTGGCTCCTTCTTCCACCTCTCGCACTCGATGTACGCAACGAAGTGAGCAGCGTCCACCTCACCTCCCTCTACACCAACAACGCCGACTTTGCCCTGCTCATTCGGCAGATTCCTACCACTGCTGGTGCTGGCTCTTGTCTCTGTTGGCAACCTCGATACTTGGTGTTTAGGAAGTGCGCGCGTGCGAGAAGTGGCATGCACCCTCACACAAGCAAGTTTTGGCGGGCATTTTTCCAGCGGGTTTTTTTCCTGGAGGGCTTTTTTCTGGCGGGCTTTTTTCAGCGGGCTTTTTTCCAACGGGCTTTTTTCAGCGGGCTTTTTTCCTAGATCCGGTTTGACCATACCCACCCCCCAACCCCCAGGGTGGAAAGCCCCCACCCAGAAATCCTGGATCTGCTAGTGCTGCCCAGTGCTCCACCGAGCCTAGCCCTCCCCTCCCCCCAGGGCCAGGCCACAGCCCTCCTCTGGAGTAAGTGGCGTGAGGCTGCAGACGTGCCCCAGCTATACAGGTAACTGGGGGGGGCCGCTTGGGGAGAGGGAGACTACCCCCCAAGCCGGTAAGTTTGCCCCTCCCCAGCCCTCCCATTGCAGAATTTTTCTAAAGTTTTTTGACCTGTCTAAAATTACCAAAATTACCCAATAATTAGGCAAAAACAACCCAGCATTTCTAGAAAAACCGTGGCAGTTGCACAGCACCTCACAACTGAAGAACTGCTGTGCTGGAGATATGAAGGCGCACGGAAGAATGGGCTAAAACAATGCAAATGGAGAAAAAATCGAAATGTCACGCTCATCAGCGTTTGGCGACCTTCTTGTCGGCGTTCCGCGCCTCCCCCCCCCCTGCAATTGTGCGGTGCGCACCTTCGTGTCGACGTTCCGCCCCCCCTTGCAATTGTGCGTTGCGCACCTTTGTGTCGACGTTCCGCCATCCCCCCCCCCTTTTTGCAATTGTGTGGTGCGCACCTTCGGGTCGGCGCCCCCCCCCCCCCCTTCTGGGGGCTGCCAACGTGGGGCTGCGGACGCGCCCCAGTCATTCAGGTAACTGGGGCGGTGGCTTGCCCCAAAAATTTACAGAAAATTTCGGCAAGAAACAACGCACCATTTCGAGAAAAGAACTGCAGCAGTTGCGCACCAAATCGCGGCTGCAGGCCGGCTGTGCTAGCGACGAAAAGGCGCAGCGAAGAACGTGCTAAAATAACGCAAGAAATGTCGGAACAAAATCACTGACAATTCCGGCAGAAACAACGCACCATTTCGAGAGAAAGCGTTGCAGTTGCACAGCACCTCGCAGCTGAAGACCTGCTGTGCACTAAAAAAGGGCGCAAGCTTATTATTGACAAATCTAGGCAAAAAGTCGACATGCACACCTACCAGCTCTTGGCGACCGCTGCTTGATTCTTTGGCGAGCACTGCTGTGTTGCTCTCAGATGCCAGACCCGCGATGAGAGACGAGTAGAAGTGGACGAAAGCGCACTAAAAATGGGCGCAAGCTTATTTTCGACAAATCTAGGCAAAAAGTTGACATGGCACACCTACCAGCTCTTGGCGACCGCGGATTCGTCGGCGAGCACTGCTGTGTCGCCTTCTGATGCCTGCGCGGCGCTGAAGGCGCGGCGAAAAACGTGCTAAAACACAAGAAAAGTCGGAAGAAATTCAACCGAAAATTTCGGCAAGAAACAACGCACCATTTCGAGAAGAGAACTGCAGAAGTTGCACACGAAATCGCGGTTGCAGGCCGGCTGCGCTAGCGACGAAAAGGCGTGGCGAAAAACGTGCTAAAACACAAGAAACGTCGGGACGAAAAGGCGTGGCGACAAACGAGCTAAAACACAAGAAAAAGTCGGAATAAATTAAACCGAAAATTTCGGCAAGAAACAACGCACCATTTCGAGAAGAGAACTGCAGAACTGGCTACAGCAAACCCGTTCGCCAGCAGCGCCACGTCGCTCTCTCTTGCCCATCTGCGACGAGGAGCGGCGGGAGAAGCCTGGGTGGATTCAAGCACTGAAAACGGGCCATGACGAGCGACGATTTTCGACACCGAGAATTTTTCTCTTTGGGCGGTACACTTTCACCACTTTCGCCTATTTGGGCGGTACACTGATTTATTTTTTGTTTGGGATCATTCCATCCATTCTCCAGCTCAGTGTAATGCAATGCTACAATGCAGACATCATTCTGCCACAATATTATTATTACACACACCTAATGTTTACTTTCGTTTTTGTCATGGTTTAAGTTTGTTTAGTTTTAGTTTTGTTTTGGTTTAGTTGTTTTACTGTTACTAGCCCCTTTTGAATGTGGCGCAAATTTAAAATTTGAACTCGTGTTAACAGACCAACCAACCAACCAACCAACCAACAATTTTGAGGATTAGTGTGTCAGACCAGG